>AWWV01012590.1:0-17246 GCA_001974805.1 Corchorus capsularis
ATTAACTCCACTTTATGGACTCAATTGCTCACTAAGTTCACTTCAGGGATCCATTTGCATATTTGCCCCTAATTTTTGGTTTTTTGAATAAAAATAAAAAAAATCATTCTTCTTCTTTTTTTTTCTTCTGTTTTCTTAAATAATTTTCTTCTTTTCCAAAACTTGTGATGAATATGATTAATATTTTAAATAGGAACAACAATAGATTTATAAATGATGCAATTGGCAATATTTAGTATATATTAATCATTTATATCAAGTTTCTCTTCCATGACTTTTTCTTGCTTTAATCAGTCCATTTCATATTGTTGTACTTAATAATAGTTAACTTATAAAACAACTACAATTTTTTTTTAAAAAAATACTCACAACCTAATATATAATTTTTAAGGAGAAAAGATGTGAGTTTTAAAGAAATTCTGCTTCCTCCCAGAAACAAAAGGATAGTAATTATCAAAGTTATAAAATATTTTTGTAATTTAATAGATGAAAAAATAATTTGATTTGTTTGATTTATTATATATTCTTTTTTTAAGTTTAAACGGGCTACTTTTTCATTAATCAAGGAGCTGAATTACAAATATGAGAGGGTAAATAACCCAACCACGCCCTTTGGTCACCCAATATATACTAAGATTTGACAATATTATGGGCTAAAATATTTTTCATCTTTTTAACAAAATTAAAAGAGATAGTATCAAAATTAAAAAAAATATATTTTCTTCTTTAAAAAAGAAAAAATGGTTTTTTTTTTTTGAAAAAACAGAAACAAAAATTCAATTTTTTTATTTTTATTAAAAAAAACAAAAAATTAGGGGCACATGTGCAAATTGATCCGTGAAGTGAACTTAGTGAGCAATTAAGTCCCTGAAGTTGAGTTAATTGAGCAATTAGGTCCCTCACCAAATTTTTTTAAATATATATTTTTTTAAAAAATATTTTTTCAATAAAAAATATGATGTGGCAGATGACACGTCAGCATATTTGACGCCGTCACTGCCACGTCAGACGTTTAATGGCACATTTAACAGCAATTAACGAAAATTACTTGATTGGTCGGTTAACTCGACTTGAGGGACTAAATTACATATTTCTTCACTTAGGGGACCAATTTGCTATAGTCGCACCACTTGAGGGAGCAATTATGTACTTTAACCGAACAAATTCATACCTCAAGGAGTATCAAACGATCAGATGCAAAAAAAATAAAATAAAATAAAATAAAAATTCTTAATCTTAATTAAAGATATAAATATAAAATAAAAGATTGAGTTCCATTCGTTTACATGAAATGCATTAATAATTAGGATGAAAACATGCATATATGATATACCTCATCCGTTTCCTTTCCAAATAACCATATTTTTGTCTCTCAAGTCCCCATTTTGAATTTTCATATTCAAAGGTTGTAATAATTTACATTTGAGAAAACATGAATCGGAAACAAGTAAATTCCTTTTACGGAATTAGTGACTAAATCCATGCATGTATAGTGTAATAATGCATGCATCAGCCAAAAACATTTCAAATTTGTTAATAATATTGCAAATTCTTGTTTTCCAAGTTCACCCATATATAGTAAGTTATTATATATCCTAATAAATTACAATGGCTATAATTTAGGATAATAATCCTTCCTTGTTTGTGCTTAAGAGAGAAATTTGATTTCAGTTATGGAATTAAAGAGATTTAAGAAGCTATTGATGTGACGATTTACAATAATCTGAGATTCTTTTTTTCATGTTACTGATAGATACATTGTTTATACAGTGTTAATTTGGAGTTTGTGATTCATTATCTTGAAGCCTATATATGTAAACTCACACTCAAAGTGTTGCAGCCAAGCCATAACATATTAGCAACACTGTGATTTGTTAGCAACCTGCAGGGAGAGAAAAGAGAGCAATAGCAATGGAATATGTTACCAATTTTCTGAAATTTTTTTTTTCTCGTGATGGGGAATCGCCTTTACAGAATCATGTTTGGGCGCAAAAATTTTTGTAGTATTGGGATTCAAGCACCTAATAAGCGGTCGCTGTTTATGCACTTTCAAAATTCCTTTCTTTCTATTGTCTCTGCCGTAGCTCTGTTTTCTACTCAAAATTCCCCTTTCTCAAAAATTCCCAAACAGCCATCCCCTAACAAATATTTAGCATGAGAAACTCTTTAAGAAAACGGTTTGGCATCGGAAACAAAACAAGTGCTTGCAACTTTGCACTTGCATTTCTTCAAGTTCTTGTCTCTACACTCATTTACTACCAAAGCCTTGCAATTTCTGTTTGGGCAGTAGCATTTTTCAGACCCAGAAAGAAAATCTTCACATAAGAGATCACACCATGAAGAAAAAAGGGTTGGTGGTATGAGAGGCCTGCAAATTAAAGGATCTAAATGGTTTGGGCAGTTTGGTTGGGGACATTCGATTTTGGTTGTGCTGTCTTCAACCTTAACTTGTATGTATTTGGATATGCAATCTTGGAAAAATGGGTGTCTGCAAAATGGCTACTCCTTGCCGTTGATGCAGACACTCTTTTTGCCAAGATTGCATAGCCAAATACATACAAGTTAAGGTTGAAGACAACACAGCCAAAATCAAATATCCCCAACCAACCCCAACCAAACTGCCCAAACCATTTAGATCTTGCAGGCCCCTCATACCACCAACCCTTTTTTCTTCATGGAGTAATCTCTTGTTTGAGTATTTTATTTCTAGGTCCGAAAAATGCTACTGCCTAAACAGAAATTGCAAGGCTTTGGTAGTAAATGAGTGTGGAGACAAGAACTTGAAGAATTGCAAGTGCCCATGTTGCAAGCACTTCTTTTGTTTCCGGTGCCAAACTGTTTGGCACACTGGTTACAATTGTGAAGAGATTGAGCAGATAAGGGACACAAATGGGTCAAAATACCCGGGAGGTCCCTCTACTTTCACAAAAAAATCAATTTCATCCCTCTACTAAAAAAACGATCAATTTAGTCCCTCTACTTGGCACTTTGGGTCAATTTCGTCCCTCTGATGACGAAAGGCGTTAGGTTGCTGACATGGACCGTTAACTGATGACGTGGTACCACACGTGGAAGCCACCATAAATTTTTCAGAATTTTTTTATAGTTTTTTTTATAAAAAAAAAGAATATAATTTTTGGAAATTTTAAAAACACAAAATTTTCAGATTTTCTTTAAAAAATGGATCAAACACTACTTTTTCAAGAACAAAATATAAACATTTTGAATGTTCAAGAACACCTTCAACCTTTCTTTAAAAATATCAAATCTCATTCGTAGATTCATCTAAAAACCCATACACAACCATCATAACATCATAATACCATTAAATTCATTGAAGAAAAAATAACTATTGTATCCATATGCAAAATTTTGAACAAAAACACCAGAAATTGATTGTTGAAGCATGAATTTACAAGACAGTGATCAAAGAAAAAGCCATCACCAGAAATTATCGATTAATTGAAATGAACCAAACCTAGAGACCGTTCCAACTCCTAAGGTATTATCGATTGCATAATCACCATTGAATTTGGAAAAATCAAAAGCTTCATGAATTATTTATATAAAATATTAGAGAATTGGAGGAAAACGAGAGAGAAGAAATAATCATGTACTAATGCAACAAAATTTCATCATCAATGGCTCAGTGGCAGTGCTCACAATGATTTGTTTCTTACTTTCTTTTTACAAACACTTTCATCTAGAAAAGATCAAGATCGTTTAATTTTTTTTTTTCACAAAATTTTTCAACTATCATCTAAAGACATTGCCTAAGACCCCTTTTCGTTTCTAGCAAAGAACAAAGCCAAGCGTCGACCCAACTCAAGCCGTCGACGGCGACGACTTCGTCCATGTCACCGGTGGTGAAGTCGCGGCTGCCAGTTCCCTCACTTCAAAGATTGATCCGCTCGGTCCCTCGCTTATCTGGTCCACTTTAACAGAGAGGGAGGATCGTGCGAGAAGGAGGAGATGAAGAGGAAAGGAAGAGGAGAAAGGAAGGAAGAGAAGATATGGATATGGGGCTGATCAGCGTTGAATAGTGGTTGGGTCGGCGGAAAGGGAGTGGCGGCACCTGGTAGAGCGTTGAGGGAGATGAGGGAGATTAGGGATAGGGAATAGAGGAGAAAGAAAAAAACTATTTCTTTCTTTTTTTTATTTCGTTTTCCTTTTTTTAAAAAATTATTTTTTCTTAATTTAAAAAATAAAATTATACATTTTTGTTGACGTGTCATTAGGTATCGTGACACGTCAGCAGGACTAAACGGCCCCAATTTGCACCGTTATTGATTGGACTAAATTGACCCAATCTGCAAAGTAGAGGGACGAAATTGACCCAAAGTGCCAAGTAGAGGGACTAAATTGATACTTTTTTTAGTAGAGGGACGAAATTGATTTTTTTGTGAAAGTAGAGGGACCTCCTGGGTATTTTGACCACACAAATGATGTTTTTTCAGACAGCTTATGGAGAGAATGAAGTGGAATAGATGTCCTGGATGTGGTCAGTGTGTGGAGCTTCTTAGAGGTTGCTCTCTTGTTCCATGCGGGTTTGATTTTTTTTTTCCCCTCCTTTTAAAATATTAATTTCGCCCTTACAGATTGGTTCTATATTCATTCTTTATGAACAACAATCAAGTTAAGTATTTAGTATTTACAAAATAGAACTTAAACAGAGTTCAGAATGTTTTATCATAATTAATGATCACTGTTTTAGGAATTTTAAATCAATATTGAAAAATGAAAATTGAGTGATTGGTTTGAGCAAAACATTTTAATATACTAGTATTTGGGTTCAATTATTCATTGGAGAAACGAAAATTGGCTGAAATCTCAATTTGATACCAAACCTTTATGTTTAATAGTAACTTGGTACCAAACCTTTTATTTCGTCCAATTTAATACCAAACGTTTTATAAATGGTCCAATTTAGTACTTTTTCAAGACTCCGTCAGAGTGTGGCAGACATGCGCGTTAAATAACGCGTTAAGAAATTTTTGACCGAAGAAAAATGCCACGTGGCTTTTTAATTAATAAAAAATTAAGAAAGTCTAATTAAATTTTTTTTAATTTCTTTTCCGCCATTTCTTTTTTAATTTCTCTTCTTTTCTTTTCTTTTCTTTTCTTTTTCTCCTTTCCTTTGCTTTTATTTATTTTCGTTTTCCTTCTCCTTCTCTTTCTTCTTTCTTCCTTCTTCAAAACAGATCCCCTCTCTCCACTAAACCTTAGCACCGCCCCTGCCTTGATCTACCTTCGCGTCGCTGTCGTTTGCGTTGAAACTTACCAGATAGGCTCTTCCGATCTCGCTGATCTCAAATCCGGCCTTCTTTTATCCTAAATCCGCCCGTAACAACCTCTATTCAAACATATCCAAAATTCTCAAACCTTCGCCAATCTCCATCTTCCGCCATCGGGACGAGTTAAAACCCAAACATGTTCGTTTCCTCTCTATTCCTTAGCATTTCACCATTCGTATTCATGAAATGAACCCTCAAATTAAAAATCCCTCTCTTCGAACCCAAACTTTTCTAGAGAAAGAAGACAATTTCAGAGAGGGGGAGGGGAAGGAGTCTGTCATTGCCTGAGAAGAGACTGAGAAATTTTGGTGTTGTTTATCTTTCTGTTTTCTTTACCTTCATTTTGGTGTCTTCGAAGTATATTTGGGACATTTAATTTAATGGAGTTCCATCAGCATCCATATTTGCTTTGTTCGAGGTATATTTGGGACATTTAATTTTCTTTCTTTCTTGTTTCAATCCTGAATTTTGTGGTTTACTTGCATTGATTAATGGTATTTATTTGTTCCTTTTGAGAAACTTGTTAAGGATACTTGTTTCGTAGACTTGTTAATAATGAGAAGGAGCTTACTTGTTTTGAGAATGAATTGTTAAAATGAGGTATATTATGTGCCATCTGTGATGCATTTTTTGGTTTTGTACTTTTGATTAAATACTTTAAAGTCTAAATCTATCATTTAGGTTGGTATCATATGATCTGAGTGCTTTCATTGTTTCTCCAAATGTGTCAATTAAAAATTTTCTGCAGTCTTTTCTTTTGTTCATTGGTAAATTTCTAGGCCTGTCTTTGATCCTTATTTTTGCTGGTTTGGTGAAGCAATTAACAATTTCATGGAAATTGTTCAAGGGATTTTCCAATTTATGGTGCATGAGTCAATTATGAATATTGATAGTTTCAATGGTGCTGGTATAGTAAATTCAAAACAAAGACTAAATTATATATCTTTATTCATGAATCCGTATGTTAATGTAAGAGGAAGCACTTAAGCCTTTAATGATAATTTGACATGTTTAAACTACTATATTTATAATAAGCATTGTATTGCTTTAAGATTGTTGGTTTTGATGTGCAATATACAACCAACGCGAAATGAGCCAAAAAAAAAAAATAGGTCCACTCCATAGAGTACAGAATAACATCTGGCTTTGTTTGTGCATTAATTTAGGCTAGCAAGGTGGCAAGGCTTGGATCCATTGTTTAGTTTCATCACTATTCATTGAGGACCACCAAGCTTATATGTCTAATAGAACTTACTATGAACTTTCCTTGCACTCTTGCCTCTGCATACTCTGTTAAAGTTCCTGCATTTTGCACTTATGTTCAAAACTCTCCTTTCCTTGTTCTGAACCTATTTCCCCTCATTTTTGCAGCTTGTTCAGTGGACTGTCAAGCCTATTTTCCATGGTGAATCCTGGTCTCACTATTCTTGATACAATATTAAGTTGATATAAATTTGATAAAAGGGTGGTTGGGGCAACCTACTACTTGATCATTGGGGTTGTTTTAAGGAAGCAGAAGTGTTTGTTGAAAGGGAAAAGAAAAAAAATTGAAATTTTTGATAGTTGTATATAATTTTTTGTTCAAGGTTATTGTATTTAATGGCTTTACATATTGTTAAGAATTTATTTATGCAAATTTTGTATATTTGTCTTGAAAAGTTGCTTCTCATTTTCCTTTGGCCAAATTCTTATTTCCCTTTAAATAAAGCAGAATTTAGTTAGAAAAAGATCCAAAGATCTCACTGATTTTTTGAAGAAAAATAATAGAGATTTGAAATATTTAGTAGCAAATAAGTATCTAAATTGATTCAATTTTGAAACGTTTGGTACCTATCTGAGCTGGTTTTAAAATATAAAAAATACTTAAAAAATAAAAATATTAAAAAATATTAAAAAATTAAAAAAATATTAAAAATATTTAAAAATGCCACGTAGGATAACGGATTTGGCACTTAACGGCGCGTGGGTTGCACTTCCCAATTTCAATCCGAAAAAGTACTAAATTGGACCATTTATAAAACGTTTGGTATTAAATTGGACGAAATAAAAGGTTTGATACCAAATTACTATTAAACATAAAGGTTTGGTACCAAATTGAGATTTCAGTCAACGAAAATTCCTTCTCAATTTCCTGACACAAGAGTTTCTTCCCCTACTGGCTAGTAATGAACATGTTCTTTTGAATTTTGAATATCAACTTCAGCAATATGCTTTGAATTAATGTAATATATTTGTTGATGACGGGACCGTCAGCCGACTTCAAGTGCACCAAAGTAAGACGAAGGAGCACCTGAAAACCAGAGAAAGCGTCAAGAGCGGCGGGGCTGAGTCCCCGCGTTTAAGCTCCGATGCCTAAGTCAGAGAATGCTCTAGGGTTTAGTAGAGTAGAGTTTTGTAGAGAGAATATCATACCTTGAGTATGGAAGATATGGGGGTATTTATAGAGGTTCGTAGGTCACGTGCTCGAGGGAGTACTCATGCGAGTTGCACGTGATCAGCGTGTGAGTTGCACATGCTCAGGGGAGCGCATGTGCGAGTTGCCACGTCATGGATCACTTGCTGGTCTTGGGCCACTAGGGCCTGTAATGAGCAAGTGTCTTGGACTTGCTCATTGGACCTTAATTGTGCCATGCTCAACAATTGTCCCCCAGCTGTGAGGGTGGTTATAAAGTGACCGAACGAAACGACTCTTTCCTTAAGTATCAGGCGGGCAGGTGGATTTACTTTGAAGCGGGATTGGGTCCTTTTGAGAACATGTGTTCTCGTCAACCGGTATTTGTATTTTTGTTGCAATTGCAAAATTTCAAGTATATGGGTAGGGGCATCGAATGGTCTTGACAATTGGGTTTTAGTTTAATTGTTATAGGAATAAGAAATGGATCCAATGGGTCACATGGGGTTTGGCTCTTTGTATTGCAACTGCAATTACTAGAGTAAAAATGAATGGACAAGACCGATCGGTCCCACTTGTCATTTGGTTCCAATTGTGTTGTAGTTGTATTGCAAATTTGAAGAATATTGGGAGTGTTGCCGAATGGTCATAACAATTGGGTTTCAAAATTTTGAAACATTTTCTTTAAAGGGAGCGGTTGTGTGTCATAATAGCCCACGCCGCGTGTCACCTACGTATTGAAACCCTGCTGCCATTTTTATTTTTAAGGGTTCCGCCCTTTTAGGTTGCTCTTCTCTCTCCTTTTCACTTCATCTTCTTCAAATGTTTGATAGCACATAGTCTCCATAATTGCTGCTTTTGATGATTTCAATGGAACGATCAGCACATCAGGTTTGATTGGATGCAAGATTATTGCTTAAAAGATTTGCGCCAAAGGAGAGCATTTAACAATTAGGTTTGTTGAATGTAAGCTTGTGAAAAGATCCCTCGTGAAGGGTGGAACAATCGGTCATGAATAAGTTGGTGATTGTACGTGCTTGAGGGAGTTGCACGTGTTTAGGGGAGCATTCGGTGCTAGCATTCTTCACTCGTGCGGTTGGCACTCTAAATTGAGCACTCTTTTTTCGCGCGTTGGTGATTGCACGTGCTTAGGGGAGTTGTACCTTTTTCAGAGGAGCATTCGGTGCTCTTCATTAAGCATTCTTCACTCGCGTGGTTGGCACTCTTCATTGAGCACTCTTCTTTCGCGCATTGGTGATTGCACGTGCTTGGAGGAGTTGCACGTGTTCAGGGGAGCATTCGGTGCTCTTCATTAATCAGTCTTCACTCGCGCGGTGGGCACTCTTCTTTCGCACATTGGTGATTGCACGTGCTTCGAGGAGTTGTACATGTTCAGGGGAGCATTCGGTGCTCTTCATTAAGCATTCTTCATTCGCACGGTTGTCACTTTCATTGAGCACTCTTCTTTCCCGTATCGGTGATTGCACGTGCTTGGGGGAGTTGCACGTGTTAAAGGGAACATTCAGTGCTCTTCATTAAGCATTCTTCATTCGTGCGGTTGGAACTTTTCATTGAGCACTCTTCTTTTGCGCATTGGTGATTGCACGTGTTCAGGGGAGCATCTGGTGCTCTTTATTAAGCATTCTTCACTAGCGCGGTTGGTCATCATGTGGTCGACATGCATTCTTCACCTCGTGATCTATGAGAACTCTTCACTCTGAGGTCTTATGAGCACTCGGCCCTTCGTGATCAACGAGCACTCAGCGGTTTGTGGTCTAAGAGCATTCGACGTTTTTGCAGTCTATGGACCCTTAAGAGGGATTTTTTCTTTGAGGTCGAGGAGGTAATGCATCTCGCTCGCCTCTTGGCTTTTTCCTTGCCAACCCTTAAGAGGTGTTGGGCCCTTAAGAGGCGTTGGGCCCTTAAGAGGGATCTTTGCCTTTGAAGTCGAGGATGCAACGCATCTCGCTCGCCTTCTGGCTTTTGTTCTGAAGTCAAGTATAGAGCTAATTTTACGATTGCTCGCGCTCGCCCTTTTGTCTTGTTGGTCGCTCACCCTTTTGACTTGTTGGAGATGGTCATATGACCCACTGCTCCTTAGGCAGCGTTCACATATTGGTGAAAACAAAGGATATTTAATACAAATGATAAGATGAATAACTGCTCTTATCTGGTCGGGATGGTTATACCAACCGCTTGCCAATTATCCTTAGTTTTGAGGTCAAGTATAGAGCTAATCTTTACGATTGCTCGCCCTTTTGACTCGTGCTTTTATTAGGTCGAGGATAGTGAAACCAATCGCTCGCCAATTAACTTTGGTCTTGAGGTCAAGTATAGAGCTAATTTTACAATTGCTCGCCCTTTTGACTTGTTGGTCGTTCACCCTTTTGACTTGTTGGAGATGGTCATATGACCCACTGCTCCTTAGGTAGCGCTCACATATTGGTGAAAGCAAAGGATATTTAATACAAGTGATAAGATGAATAACTGCTCTTATCTGGTCGAAGATGGTTATATCACCGCTTGCCAATTATCCTTAGTTTTGAGGTCAAGTATAGAGCTAATCTTTACGATTGCTCACCCTTTTGACTCGTGCTTTTATTAGGTCGAGGATAGTGAAACCAATCGCTCGCCAATTAGCATTGGTCTTGAGGTCAAGTATAGAGCTAATCTTTACGATTGCTCGCCCTTTTGACTCGTGCTTTTATTGGGTTGAGGATAGTGAAACCAATCGCTCGCCAATTAACTTTTGTCTTGAGGTCAAGTATAGAGCTAATTTTACAATTGCTCGCCCTTTTGACTTGTTGGTCGCTCACCCTTTTGACTTGTTGGAGATGGTCATATGACCCATTGCTCCTTGGGTAGCGCTCACATATTGGTGAAAGCAAAGGATATTTAATACAAGTGATAAGATGAATAACAACTGGTGTTTTTCGCTTTCATTGATAAACTTCCAAACACATAATGAACATAAGTAAGTAATAAGTGGTGGTTTATATTTTATATTTTCATTGATAAAACTTTCTTTTACAATCTATTGGTAGTGCTTATTCTGGAGCGATGATCAGCTGCATGGGGGGTTCATCAATTCTGGAGGTCAACATGTTGAGCTCCATGTCCACTCGTTTAGCTGCATGGACCTCTTGCCCCCTAGTGCTGCTTTCGCCGCTCTTTTTCAACACCTTCTCCACCATCTCCTGAGTTTTCTTTTTAGTAGGGAGCACTAAAGACTCCAAGTGGCAGTACCTTGAGGTTCTCTGATTAATGCACATGTAACCTATTCCCGTTGGAGTGAGAAATTTCACCTTAAGGAAATATATAACGTCCACTATTTTCACTCTTTTCATGAGCGGTCGTCCGAGAAGCACGTTGTGGGCAGGTGCCAAGTTTACTACTACAAACTTGTGGAGAAAGTTGAGCACGCGTTCTCCATCACCTATGCAAATGGTTGTTTCGATGGTTCTTATTGTAGGGATTGGGACCAACTCGAAACCATAAATAGGTCCAGATGATTTGAGTTTTGCATCCTGCAACTTTCAACTACTTAGTCTTTTTTCCTTATCTCTTCTCTTGAAGGGTGACCAGCGTGGGGACCTACTCCTCTGCCTTTCCGTAGGTCTTTCTCTGTTGGCCGATTGCTCATGTGTTCTTTGTAGAGGGAGGTGTTTTTTTTCAACTTCATTTGTTTTTCTGCTTGGGTATAGAGCTGAACTTTATCAAAAAGTTGCTTCAATCTTTTTGGTTTCATTTCAAAGAGGTTGTGGAACAATCGCTCTTCCCTTAAGCCTTCCATATAGGCCCCAATCCCATCTTTGTCTAGGACATCATCCACCTCCCTGCAAGCGTCTGAGAATTGCTTAGTGAAGGACTCCACGGTCTCCCCAACGGCTTGCTTTACGCAAAACACATGATCAATAGTATTTGCGATTCTTAATCGGCTGTGGAAATTGGAGAGGCACACTTGACATAGCTGATGGAAATTTACAATTGATCCTCTAGGAGCTTGTAAAACCATGTCTTTGCCAGGCCTATGAGGGTTGTTGGGAAAACTCTACACATGATACTCTCTGATATGTTTTGTAAGAGCATGAGCTGATGGAAATGGCTTATGTGCTCTTGTGGATCTCCTGACCCATCGTATTTTATCTTTGGCATCTTCAGGCATGGAGGGACTATCTCTTGCATTACAACCGCAGAGAGCTGGGTGTGTGTTCTGCTCATCATTTGAAGGGTTTCTTCGATCGTTGTCGTTCGCTGCCTTGTCAGTTGCTCATTCATCTCTTGTCGCAGCTATTCTTTCAATTCATTTAATTGCTGCTCTCCTACCGCAGTCGTTGTTGCATTTTGGGGCTGACTGGTTGCGATTGGAGTTTGTGCTGTAGAGGTGACTTGGTTCTGAACGGGAGCAACGGGAACTCGAGGAGCTATGGGAACTTGGGTTCGGTTCCTTCTACCGTTCACTCCTCTTCCTGAGTAAGTGGGGGTCTCGATGGTCCCGTAGGTCTGTAGCGCCCGTTCGGTCGTCCGAGTAAGAGGAACTACATTCTGATAGATCTTGCACACCACGATGTGGGATTCTGACGTTGTTGTTCAACGAAAGAAGAGGATCTACGTGCTGATTATCCATGCGGTAAGGAGGCTCAGGCGGAGCCGCAACATTTGCACGAATGGGGGCTTCTTCCAAAACTGTAATCCGAGCTTCGTCCCTCACCTCATTTTCCTTGGCTTCCTTGCGATCTTGCTGCATTTGAGCCATCAGAGCTCTCAAAAGTTCCAAGCCGCCATCTTGCCCCCCATGCTGAAGAGGTATGGGGATCAGTTGCAGAGTTGTCGAAGTAGAGGCTCCCGCAACGTTGAGTGGCATGGGGCAATAGTATGGCATCTAGTTGAAAATATGATGCAACGCGTGCGCCGAGACCGTCGAAAGATCTGTTGGGGTCGGCACATTTGGTGTCTGGGCTGCCACGCTCAACGGAGGAGGTTTAGACGTGGATGGTGTTTCACCTCCACATGTTAGATCTTGCAAAAGGTTTCTCTTCGCTGAAGTTTCACTTGGATTCTTGACTTGATATGCATCTGGTGTTCCTTCCATGGCGGTTGTCTGACATTCCCATAGACGGCGCCAATTGTTGATGACGGGACCGTCAGCCGACTTCAAGTGTGTCGGAGTAAGACGAAGGAGCACCTAAAAACCAGAGAAAGCGTTAAGAGCGGCGGGGCTGAGTCCCCGCGTTTAAGCTCCGATGCCTAAGTCAGAGAATGCCCAAGGATTTAGTAGAGTAGAGTTTTGTAGACAGAATATCATACCTTGAGTATGGAAGATATGGGGGTATTTATAGAGGTTCGTAGGTCACGTGCTCGAGGGCGTACTCATGCGAGTTGCACGTGCTCAGCGTGTGAGTTGCACATGCTCAGGGGAGCGCACGTGCGAGTTGCCACGTCATGGATCACTTGCTGGTCTTGGGCCACTAGGGCCTGTAATGAGCAAGTGTCTTGGGCTTGCTCATTTGACCTCAATTGTGCCATGCTCAATAATATTGAACGTATCTTAGGGTTGGGACCATTTGGTTTTTTGTTGCTTTTCATATAAACTTAGTTTTTATTTAGACTACTATATTAGTGTGAAATGTGCTGTAAATTTTTGAAGGTGCCATTAATGGTTGCATTGCCATGCAGATACAAGACAAAGTTTTGCTACCATTGTGGGAAAAGAGCAATAGGCATTCAAGTCAATCATGTGGATGCAGGCAGCCCATCGATGGAGATAATTTGGATGCTCCCAGTGTCTGTATTATCTTATGTTGGATTGTGTCCTTGTCTCCTTCATCTTTATTTTCCTTCTGAACATCCTGCCAATTCCTTTCCTTTAATCCTTTATGAGAGTAGCTAATATAAGTAGTAATAAATAGGCAAGATTACAATGTTAATATCAGTTTATTTTTATTAACTACTACTATATAACAGTAAAATCAAATTTACATTTGAGAGCCAATTCTTTTCTTCTTTGGGAGACAGCATCCCTTTAGGAAGAGGAAAGGAAATAGTAGGTGGCGTGTCGCTTTCATAATATATAATAATAATTACTTAACAAGAGGGATAGCCTGCGTTTGCGCTACATGCATGTTTTTATGTGAGATATTTTTGTTTATTTGATGCATCTGTTTTATAAACAATTACAGAAAGTAAGATATGAGACATTGTAAATCTATTCAGTCATTTTCTTGTTTTTTTAAAGTGAAATAGAATATGTTTAAAAGTGCTTGCATTTTTGTGCCAAAAGAAAAAGTGCTTGCATTCATTCTAAACAGTGCAATACATGCTGATATTTTTCACACTATTAATGGAGTTAGATGAGTATATATAGAATAAAAATGGGTCTTTAACAAAACAACTATAACTTTTCTAATTAAAAAAAAACCCAAAAAGATAGGCACGTGTAGAAAGGATCATTTGTCTTTGACACTTAATACAGTTCATTAAAACACACTAATCACTAATGTGTGTGAACATAGTTAATCATCTAAAAAATAGTCAACACAACTGAAATTTACTTTTACAATCCAACACAAACCATATAGAACATAAGGATTATTAAGTAATTATCAAATGGAGAAAAGACCAAACGGGACGAAAAGGTTGTCCCAAGTGAAAAGTTGAGAGGAGCTTTCAGCAAGCACCGTCTTGAAAAAACAATTAACAGGGTCTATAAAAAGCGCACTTAGTATGTTAATAATTTCAGAAAATGCAATTTTACTCTAATAACCCAACACACCCAATTATCAAAGAATACATCATAGGGGTCGTACTAAATGTAAACTGAATATTTGTGTCCAAACCGTAAACGGACCCAACGAAAATGGACTGGAAAAATGGGCTAAAGAAGGAAAAAGGCTTGAGCAACATATAAAATTACAGAATCCTCATAAAACTCAATAGTTAATAGATTAGTATATATGGAATTTAAAATGGTGGTAACACCATTAATCATGCATTTAAAATGGTGGGAACACTATTAATTGAAGTTAGACTCTAAAATTACATAAAAGACAATGCATTTTTTGAAAAAGGGTTAAGATTAGAAGGATTTTAAAGTAATAAGCCATTTGAGAAAAGACCAAAATGGGGCGATAAGGTTGTTCCAGATTAAAAGTTGAAAGGGGCCGTGAGTCTTTTCCAGAGTGTACAAAATTAATCTATAGTATAGTATATATAATTAGTACTAGTTCTCCCGACCCGCGCTTCGCGGCGGGGTTTTTTATTTATTAAAGAATGTTATATGTTCTATTTGAATTCTCAATTATTTTAATATTTTCATTTTTGTTTGAGTTTTTGAATCAATTGGTAGTGTTATTATCTGCAATGTATAATTTTTTTCATACATTTCATTGTTTTTTTTAGATATATTAGGAAATTATGCAATTTTGTTTAATTGAAAGGCCTAGAAATATGATCAGTGTATAAATTCATGGAGTATCATATTCGGTAACAAAAATCATGTATCAATATATTAAGATATAATATAATATAACATTAATTGCAAATATAAAAACTATCTACATTAATGAAATATAACAACTTTATCATTTGCTTTTGCAAACTACTTCACTCTGGAAAATGAATGTTTAAATGAAAACAATCTTCACCAAAAGGTAAAAGCAATGGATATTGCATTGACATATAAAGTGGATGCAAATCATTTATTCTTTTTAATCGATTCTTCCTTTCTATTCTATGCTCAACAATAACATCCCTTCCATCATAACTGTATCCAATGTCATTTGGAATTAGAGCTGCAATTTCATATGAAGTTGGAGGAGCATACACATTCGATGAATGATCTCTTGCAGTTGATAGTGTCAAAGTAAACTTCCTTTGAGTGTTTTGGTGTATCATGTCCCTCGCATAACGAAAAGAATGAACAATTTCATCATATGAATCTAACATTGCAGTTAACCCTTTAACTATCTGTCTATCAAGATTGGCATTTGAATCTTGTTGATTAAAAATACCTAATTTGTAATTCAACTCTTCATTACCATCATACATATAAACTTGAGAAAACTTCGGCTGCTGCCCTTCTATAGACAACAAAGAACCAATCAAATAATAGTGCTACTTGCATAAGAATTAAAAAAAAGTTAATATCATCAAGCTTCTTTGCAGGCTTCTTTCATCTCAAATTATGCAATGATAACAGTACAACTTGCTCTCTATACTTGATTGAGGGTGGGAAGGCTAGTGCATTATGATAACAATTATATATAAAAATGGTTCTACTCAAGTTTAAAATGCCCCTATCATAATAGAAATAGATTTGATTTGACTAACCTCTATGCTTCCCCAAGATTTGTTCCCACTATCCACGCTTGGGTTGTCTTTCATCGGCATCATCTCAGTTACAACCTCAAAAACTGTGGGCAAATCATTGATCATGCTAAATAGACGTTTCATCTCAAAACAATAAAAAAAATCAATACCCAAATGACTAAATCATACAAATTTATCCAAAAAAAAAAAAACAAATCTTCGAAACAATGAAAATTGTTACAAATACATAAAAATGAAAAAATTTTGCAGAATCTTACCTTTAAAAATCTTGAAACTATCTTCAAGCATCTAAACCTTCATTACAAAGAAATGAATTTTTAACAACAAAGCTAATACTAACACTGATCTAATGCAAATTCCTAATCCCACATAAACATTTCAACACTTTCCAATCTCAATTCTTATTTCCCATTGTCGAGAACTTTAATGCAAGCCATCTTTCCATGTAAGTACATATCTAAACCAAAATTCTAGCGAAGTATAGAAAATTACCGGAATGGCTTTATGTTACCAAAAGAGTGCTTTCAACGTTGCTGGTTGAGATCGTTGCAGCAGAAGGTGCAACGTCTGATTCTGGGTCTCTTGTCGATGACGATGATATAGAAGGTAGCAGTAAGCCGGTGAATTCCTCACCACAAATATTCAGCCGAAACCAAGGAAAATTCAATCTGTGAAACAAATACCAACTCTTACTCGGGCAAATTAACAAACACAATTAATGCATAAACTAACAACAAAAAAACTCGAAAAGCGAAACCATTATAACTTGTACGAAGGGAAGAAGTTGAGAAGAGAAACGAATCTGCGATTTAGAAAAAAAACGAGGAATCCATCATCAAGCTTTAAACAACTATAAAATATTGAACAAACTTATAGCTTCTGCTTCCAACGGCGGTTCAGGCTAGCAGTTTCAGAGGCGCTAGAAGATATCAAGAAATTATTCGAACAATATTTTGACAATGGGATCATAAGCGTTGATGGGCTGCAAAGATTTTATTGGTTCAGCAAATGAAACGCTATAGATTTTTGGCTTGGTTGTTGGGATTTGCTTTTAGGCAGAGGAGGGGTCGTTTATTTGGGAAGGGAAACGATACACATTGATCAGAGACTAAAACAATTAATGTGAGAAGTTTTTTTTTTTAGATGAAAATTAATGTGAGAAATGATAAGAATACTGGCATTTCACGAAAGCAATTTCGGTGCTAATCTATATATGAAAAGTGAGAAAACAA
>AWWV01012591.1:0-28214 GCA_001974805.1 Corchorus capsularis
ATATTGGGACAATATTGGAGAAAAGAAGTTATTGGGACCGGAAATTGTGCAAATGACTGTGGACAAAATTAAGGTGATTAGGGAAAGACTTAAAGTTGCACAAGATCGTCAAAAGAGTTGGGCCGACACAAAGAGAAGAGATTTACAATTCCAGCAAGGTGACTTTGTTTTCCTAAAGGTGTCACCCACCAAGGGAGTTATGAGGTTTGGGGAACGAGGAAAGTTAAGTCCACGTTATGTAGGACCGTTTGAGATCCTTGACAAGATCGGAGAAGTTGCATATCGGATAGCTTTACCCCCACAACTATCCAGCGTGCACAATGTGTTTCACGTATCTATGTTAAGGAAATATGTTCCTGACCCAAGCCACGTGGTGGACTATGAACCATTGGAAGTTCGTGAGGATTTGACTTATCCGGAACATCCCATCCGGATAGTTGATCGAAAGGAACAAGTTTTGAGACGAAGAACAATTCCGTTCGTGAAAGTGCAATGGAGTAATCATACACCAAGGGAAGCAACATGGGAAATGGAGGAAGACATGAGGAAGGAGTACCCTTACTTATTTGCAGACGAGGACTAGGTAAGTTTCGAGGCCGAAACTTATATAAGGTCGGGAGAGTGTAATACCCAAGTATTTTGATTTGGAAATATATTTGAGTTTTGTTTTATGAGGAAGGATTTAATTGAAAGATTCCATTAATTTATGGATCTTCTTGAACAAATATGAAATGTATAGGGGCTTATTACCAATTTTTACCATAAAGTTGAATAAATATACTTTAGTTTAGGCCTAAACCGACATAAACAACGGATGAGAAGAGAAGTATAAATTGGGAGAAATAAGAGATAATGATGGAAAGAAAAATTGGTAGCAAAACAGAAACATAAACATCATTTTCGGGCTGTCCTAATTTCTAAATACTTGGTTTTCATTTTTCAAATTTGGGAAGAAGCAACCGTACTCAAGTTAAGGAAACAAAGAAAGAAGAATTGATTAAAGCATCGATCAAGTCGTGGGTTCTTAGCAACTTGACAAATCAAAGAGCAAGCATCAAGCTAATTTTTAAGGTGAGATTAAGCTCTTATTTTACTTGGAAACTAGTGGGTTTATGGTTAAAAGCATTGATTAAAGGTTAAAGAGAAATTTAAGGTGTTTAAAAGGCTTGCATCTTTGATGGATTTAGTGAATATATATTTTTATTGGTTTGGGTTTGTGGAAATTGCTATGGAATACATACATGGTTTTGAAACTTGTGATCTCTACTTGATTAATTGCTAATCGGGTGTTGAAAATGAGCTATTGAAGTGAATGATTAACTTGGAGAAGTTGAGCTAAATAGTTGGAACCAAGGGTAATTTTGGAAATTGACTATATATTCTCTCTCATGGGTTATATGATGATTCTTATATCTTTGGAGAGCTCTTGGAGTCTAGTTCCTAAATTATTTTACGGATCTTGATTTGGAATTGTGTAGTAAAAGTTATGAATTTTTAAGTATAGTTGAGCTAATCTAGTGTGAAGTTATATGGTTTTAGATTATTTAGCTAGTTAGAGCACGTTTGTTGTTTAATAGCTTCTAATAGTTGAATTAGATGTTAATATATTATATAAATGCTTGTCTTAGGCACCTAAGTATTTGGGGGAAGGCCGTATTAGTTGGTGAAAGGCCGTGTTAGTTGGAGACAGGTAAGTCAAACTTCACACACTCCATTTGTTTGAAAAATATATATATGTAAGTAAGTTTTGTAAATGAATAAAAATGTTTATTTATCTATTTTCGTATATAGAAAATGGGATCAAGCATGTGATTATTTGTTGCTCTCTAAATAAATGATGAATATTGGTTTGTGACTTGATGATATTTCTTGTTGAGATTTGAAATGTTTTTGTATTTTAAAAGAGCTATGAAAAATTGTGGAATGCTTTGGAAATGAGATATTGTGTTGGTGAAATATTTTATGGCTATGTTTTGATTCCTTCGGGGATGATCGACAGAGAACATGTTTCCCAGTGGGTTATAATAATTGGAAGACCCTGCCCAGTGGGTTGTGAAAATAACTAGAAGACCCTGCCCAGTGGGTTGTGAAAATAACTGGAAGACCCTGCCCAACGGGTTGTGATAATAACTGGAAGACCCTGCTAACGGGTTATAGTAGTTAGCAATTATTGATATCGGCCACATCACGAGTTTTGGTAGAAACCATAGCCTAAAGAGATATTCCCTGATTTTGGTATATGGAATTGCATATCATTTGATAATTTGGCGATTTGATGATTGGGTGATAATGATTTTCGGTTTAGGTGAATAATATGAGAATTTACGTGTTTGAGATTTTATTGAACATTTATATGCTTTGAGAATTATTTCAAATGCTACCCTTCATCAATTATTTGAAGCATGACTTGAGGAGATTTATTGATAACTATTTTAAATTATACGAAAATAGTTTCTTGATTTATAAATGCATTATGTGAATTCGAATGATTGCGATGGAATGGTATATATGAGTATATTATTGTTATTTATTTTAAAAATTGTGCTTGATCTGATGGAGTGTGTGCGGGGAGACTTACTGGGCAAGTAGTTGCTCATACCGTTTATTCTAATTTTTTTTTACAGATGCCTATATAAGAGAGTGAGGAACTTGGGGGGGAAATAGAACATTCAAAAGGACTTTTGTGTAGGAGCCTATGACTAAATTAGCTCACATTAGAAACTTTTGTGTACTTTGAAGCTTAAGATATATGTATCTTGGAGACTAGATATTAGTTATATTAATCCATAACCTTATAATAATAGATGTATATACTTTATAATAGTTTTTGAGGACCCTTAAATATATAAATATAATTTGAGGCTTCATATTATCTTGTGGTATTGTATTAGAATGTTTTACACTGCTACAAGGTAGTATGGCCGTCTGACATGTTCCGGTCTCGGGGCGTGACAAGAAGTCTTCTCAGACCAAAAAAGTCTTTTAAATGTATTTATTTCAAATAGCGAAGTTCAGTTTTCTTCGATCTTGATGAAAGAAATAATACAGAAACTTCATTAACCATCGTTTCTCAATATTTCCATCACCATGTTGGAAGATTGAGATATGAAGAAAATTCAACCCCTACATATGTGTACTCAATTATTGAAATTCATTTATATATCAAAAGTGCTTTAATCTATAGTTTAAATTCTATTAGGATCATCCTAAAAATGGTGCTTTTTAGGATTCCATTAAGATAATGCCACCTAATCAATTTTGAATCAGCACCAAAATATATTTTAAGAGTGATGATCCTA
This sequence comes from Corchorus capsularis, assembly GCA_001974805.1. Lineage (NCBI taxonomy): Eukaryota > Viridiplantae > Streptophyta > Magnoliopsida > Malvales > Malvaceae > Corchorus > Corchorus capsularis. Next base: position 3,300 of record AWWV01012591.1, read on the forward strand.
TAAACTTGAGTCCGTGGCAGTTACCACAGACTCGAGGCTAAATTACACACATAATCACTTATTCATTCTAAAACCCTACCATAATCAATGTTTAGAAGCCCATATCTACCCATAAAATAAATAAAAAAATTATTTGGGGCTAAACTTTACCCTCATTCACCATATAAACTCTTATTAATTGCATATCATTAATTGCATTAATTCACCATTGATTCTAGTTAAGATTGAATTTATTTAGTTAAAATAGATTTTTTTCCATGGTTATTGTTGACTCCATAGTTTTTGATGATAACAAAACATCCTAATTTAGTGAGACTGACCAAGCTACTTAAGTGTGCGGTGACAAATTGAGTGACACATATAACTCTCGGTTGTGCACAAGCCGAACATCCTCAAAGCTCAAGTCATCAATGAATAAAATACCGGACCGGAGGCCATACCGGTAAGGCCACCGGTATCCGGTTTAATCAGTTCAACCGATTGAACCGGTGGTCAAACCGTTTAAAAGATTTTTTGAAGAAAAAACATTTTTAGTATAAAATAAATATAATATATGATGAAATGATCAATAAATAACACTTTGGTGGAGTGGTTAAGTCTTTTGTCTTCATTCAAAGTGTGTAAGATTCGATTCTTACCATTTGCAATTGTTTTTTTAAAATTTTTCAAAATGAAAAAAAAAATTGAATAAGTCCAAAACCGGTAAAAAACCGGTAAACCGGCCGGTTCAATCGTGATTGAACCGGGTCAACGCCGTTACGTTGACTATGCAATTTTATATATATACCGGTACCGGACTAGGCACCGGTTCCCGGTTCAACCGGTTGAACCGGCCAGTCCGGTCCGGTATTTTATTCACTGCAAGTCATAGAAGAAGCATACTAGTTGAAGTCCTCCATGTTAAGAAGAACTTAGTCCAAGTTACAAAAGAGAAACCATTTTCAGTGGGACTAAAAGTCAGAACAAGAAAGATGCATATGAAGAAGTGACTGAAATTTCAGAAGAAAGTTAGCTGCAACAAGTTTTAGTGACACCAATTTGGAAGCTCAATTTAGTGAAACCAAAGTAGATCGACAGCATTACCAGACAGTTTCTGACAGTGCCAGAAAACGACAAAATAACGGGATTAAAATTCAAACCGGCGCTCCAACGACTAGTTTTGACAGATTTGTATTTAAAGCTTGAAATGACTGTTGGGAATAAGTTTTGAGCATTCAAGAAGTCAAAAGAAAGCATTAAGTCTCAAGATTCTTCTTCAAGCCATACTACACTCTTATTCTTAGATTTTGCTTGGTTCAAGAAAGTTTGTTCTTAACTCTTTTCTTGTAAATCTTGTCCAGAGCTTACCCTGTGTATTTAGGATCAGTTTACACACTGCAAACTTTGTTTATTTGATTGTGATTGAGTGCGGGGAGCACTTGTTCGAGCTAGGGTTTTTAGCTCGTGTGGTTTCAAGTTTGGGGAAAGCTTGGTTTGTGTAAAGGCTTGGTGTAGGCCCGTAACTACATTGAATTAGTGGATTTGGTGAAAATCCTTGGTTGGGAAGAGCCAAGGTAGAGGACGTAGGTCAAGTGGACTGAACCTCTATAAATCGTGTGTCGAGCTAAGCATCTCCTAATCCTTTTTAGTTACTCTACATTTATTAGTCTTTATTGCTTGCCATTCATTCCTCTGTACTCCTCTGCCTTCTTCAGTTGCTCTGCTTACTGTTATATTCATCATCTCTGTCACATCTATTTATTGCATATTTATTGTTTTTGCTCTGCTCATTTAATTTCCACTAGTTTCTTCATTCTATCTGATCGCACTAATATTCTATGTTGCAGAAAAGTTTTTAATTTGAAAGAATTTTCGAAGTGGGCTATTCACCCCCTTCTAGCACCACATTTGGGACCAACAGTTATAAGAGTAAATTTTATTATTTATGATTATTCTTGAAGATTACCATCAACTATTTCTTTTAGTTGAAACCATCCACACTCATTTATAATGTAAGACTTTTAATTTATTTTTATTAATATTTATTAATCAAAAGAATCAAATTATGATGACCAATTAAATTAATTAATATTTGAATTTGTTCTAAACTAATTAAATTAATTTGCCACTAGTAAAGAAACAAAAAATTTGTTTCACATCCAAAACCAATCTTAATGTGAAAAAAAAGGTCATGTTATAAGGCAAAAACAAAATTTATTAATTTTTTTTTTAAAAAAAAAGTCACGTTGCAAGTAAAAAAAAGGAAGTAAGTTAAAAATAAATTTTATTAATAAAATTATTCAATTTTAACTAAGGTTAAAATTGTGTTAAGGTAGTTCATAAAAATTTATTTAATTAGGTATGGTAGGGTGTAAATTAAGATTTGATGATGATTCAAATTTGATTAGATGGCATCATCCTAATAGAATCTTAAAAACTCCCCTGTTTAGGATGATTCTGATAGAATTTAAACCCTTTGTTTTTTTTAGAAAAGTAATGATACTTCATTTATTGATAATCTAAATTACAAACGCATGGTGGAAGAACCCCATACCAATTATAGTTAGCATCATTGCTACTATGATCCAAAACATTAACATTACTATAACAAAGTGAAAAGGAAAAAATATCAAGTAGACTAGATAAATGCAGGATATCTTCAATAAGGCAACCTCCAATCCAAGTTGATCTTGAACCCTTTTTTCGCCTAATGCCATGTGTAAATAACTATGAACTTCAAGGGTATTGAAAACCAAAATGAAAGAATTCTGCCAATCGAAGAATGATTCCCTTCTCCGGTGGTTTCATCAACCTAAATCAACCCAAGATTGTTTGATCTCCACAACATTTCTCCTCTGTTAATAGAAATTTCAACCACAAGTTGTCTAAATCTTCTACCATGATCATTAACGCCAAGAAGCAAAATAGCAAACTTGTGAAAATAAAGAAGAAGAAAATAAAGAAACTTGCATGAAACAAGACAGAAGCTCTCACAAAGGAGTCCCAAATGCTCTCACAAGGAGTTCTTCCATGATTGATTGAGAGAAAAATGAGAGAAATCCTATATTTTCAAACCAGGTAACCGCTTCAGAGAAAAACTTCAAGCGGTTACTCGACTTAATCCTACCAATAGAATTTAAACCCTTAATCTCTATCTATATTTGTACTATATATAAAACTAGAATTTTTTTTTGAGTGGTACAAGTGAAATCTCATTACAATCTAAATAAATCTCCATATGTCCAAATATCTAAATGAGAATCCAACCCAAACTAGAAATTACCATAAATAACCTACTTAACAAACTATCAAACAAATAAACAAATAAATAAACAAACTCACATTCCGTGAAGATTTGAACCAGGAGCTCATGGTCCAGGTGCACTCACTACTTGAACTAGCAACTCGGGTGCCGATCTCAGAATTTGTTGTTCTTAAAAAATTTTAAATAGGTATCTATATCTATACCTAGAAGGTCTTGTATTCTAGGTTTTGCGTGAAGCCGATCTCAGACTTTGTTCTTGGAAAAAGAAAAAAAAAGAGAGAAATTTTCAATCATGTAGAAGAAGAACGTCGTTCCTTCTTCTTCTCGAGACAGAGTGTTCGGGGATGTACTCATCAGCACTTTCATTTTGGACGATGGAAAATTACGGTATGATTGGTATATTTTAAACGTGGAAGAAGGTACAATCAGTCCTACTTTGCGGAGGATGCCGCCGGAGGTTCTTTACTGTTCAGCCGCAGTCGCCTGTTCAAACCAAATTTATGTCCTAGGCGGAGTGTGCAAGTTAGATACAACTTGTCCAGATAAGGTATATGGTATTCACTCGCACAACTCTGTTTTCTACTTTGATGGTAACAATCCCGAGAAAGGTTGGAGTGACGTCCCTCCTATGCAATTGGGGCGGGCGTTCCACTCCGCTGTAACACTTGGTTCAAAGATTTACGTCTTTGGGGGATCTAGTACTTCACCCGAGTATTTGGATATTAATGATCTGAAAAGCTCTTGGAAATTGCTGCCGGAGCCTCCTCTTGAGGACATGTCTTACCCTGTTGTCGATTCTGCTAACCATCGGATTTTGGTGCACTTTAAGTCCAACGATTCTCTTTACGCCCTCAATGTGGATGATAACAACTGGTGCCTCCTCAAAGACGATTTTGGTGGGTGGCCTGACTCAGAATCATCGGTTATCGTGGATAATGTACTTTACTCCCTCTCTCCATACGGTGCTCCTGGTTTTTTCTTTTTTCCCCAATCTGATCAAATCTCTTTTTTTTTACGGGCGCATGGTTTGGGTGGGAATGAAACTAGTTCTTTAGTGGCGTATGATTTGGCTGAGAATAAACGCTTGCCCACTAGGTGGTTATCCCGATTTCAAGGATATGCACCAAGCACCGCTTATCTCGTTCATACTGGGGGTAGCAACTTATGTGTAGTTTGGCACTCAGTTGCCAGTAACACTTTAGAATACATAAAATTCTGTGTGACAAGGGATTCTTCTGGAGAGGTTCATGCTAGAGACTCTGAATCTGAAACACAAGTGTCTGAATCTGAAACTTGGCTTCCAATTGAAGCCAAAAAGCTTCAAATTGATGACAGTGTAATTGATGCCAATGTTTGTCAGATTTCATTGCTCTGATTCAAGGTTAGTATCCCTCTGACATTATTTTAATGGCAAATTATTCCAATTTTTATAGCATTTGGATGGTTTTGATTTGCTCTTGCTTCTGTTTGTAAGTTAGCTTTGTGTTTACCTGTCACGCCCCCAAATCAGGAACCTGACACGGCCGTATTACTCTGAGACAACGTTTCAGTCTAATAAAAATCTCAAAGTAATACGAAGCCTATCTTAATAAATTATATTCATACAATATACTAAGGACTAAATTTGAGAGTACCACGTAGACTTTCCATAAATATGTATATCTTTATACCTTGTAGCAATAACCTCGAGAACTTCGATCGATTCTGTCCAACCTTAATATTGATGGTCAGCTCTTCATAAACCCAAGATCATAGCCACTACTAATCTGAAAAAGATGTGAACAATCGTTCTATGAGCAAAACCACGCGCTCAGTAAGTATAGCCCCACACACTTCACCTGGTCAAGCACTATTTGAAAATATATAGTATACATATATACCATTCCATCATAATATTCAAATCACACAAAACTAACATAAATCAATAAATAATTTGCTTTCAATCTCAAAAAGAGTTTCCAATAAAAATCATCATAAATCACATTTTAAACAAATGAGGAATGGTGCCATTTAAAATATCAAGGTATAAAACATTTTATAAATAAATTATCTCAAAATTCATCAAAACTCCAAAACAAAGTCACACGATTATAAATCACTGGCACATAGCCCTTTCTTTAACATCATAACAAATAAACCATTTTCACAAGTCCAAATCATTGAGATAGGCATCATTTCATCCACAAATCATTTAATCAAATCATGGAAATCTTTACCTTTGGCTACGGTCACTACTATAACCCGTGACATGGCCGATATTGACATATTGCTAACTACTATAACCCGTTAACAGGGCCTTAAACTAACTACTATAACCCGTTAGCAGGGCCGTTTTCCAGATACTATAACCCTCTGGCCAGTGCCGATAGAACATGCATGCTCTCTGTCGATCATCCCCGAAGGGATCAAAACGTAGCCTTCAAAACACTTTCCCAAATGCCATATCTCAATACAAACACATAGCAAATCATTTCTTTTAAAAATCATTGTAAAATGTTGTTCACACATGAAGCATTACTCAAAACCATAGACTCACAAAACCATAAATATATTTTCCATCATTCATAAATCTCATTTGGTTTCCAAACCAACATTTGATATAGATTCAAAATGGGCTAAGTGTGTAGGGATATACTTACCTCCTTTCGAACTAATCCACCCTTATTCATGTAGTCATACGCCTATTCATGAACACATTTAATCATATTAAAGTCTATAACAACTATAAGAAATCTCATCTATCAATTAAAGCCTCCCTTCACTTCTATATATCCTTAAATCTCAACACCATAGTTTGTCTTGTACAACCATGCTTAAAAATTCATATCTTTAGCTACACAACTCCAAATCAAGATCCGTAAAAAGATTTAGAAACTAGACTTCAAGACCTTTCCATTGATATAAGATTCAACATGTAAGTCATGAGAGAGAATATACAGTAAAATCCCGAAATTACCCTTGGTATGATTTTCCAACTATTCAACTCAACTTCACCAAATTAATTATTACTTCACTTAAATAGCTCATTTTCAATCTCCAATTAGCAATTAATCAAGCAGATCTAACAAGTTTCAAAACCATATAAATATTCCATAACAAATACCACAAACCCAGACCAAGAATAATATATATACTCAACAAATCTGTAAAGAAGTTGCAAATCACCAATCACTTAGCTTTCTCTCACTTGTAAACGATTTTCAACCACTTAAACCCATAAATTACCAAGCAAGATAAATACTTAAGCTTACCTTGAAAAAAACCGAAACATGCTTATCACTTCATCAACCTTGGGTAATGATCGGCTTGCTTGGATCTCCACCTTCCTTATTCAACTTTTCATTTTTCCTTTTTTTTTTCTTTCCTTATGTCGGTGCTTCTTTCCCAATTAGAAAATGAAACCCACGGAATTAGGACAGCCCCAAAGGTATTTATACAAAGTTTCTTTTAATTTATCACTTATCCGTTTGTCTATGTCGGTTTAAGCCAAACCAAGAGATATTTATACACTTTATGGTGGAATTGCTAGTAAGCCCCCCTCATGTTTCATAGTTGATCAAGAAGGTCCAACAATTATAGAAACCTTTCAATTGAGTCCTTGTCTCTTTTATAAAATATCAATTAAATATTATACTAATTCAAATTATATACCGGGGTATTACATTACCATATTGGTTCTGTTTGTAATAAGCCTTGAAATTCATGTAGAAAACTTGTATCCAAGTCTACCAAGGAAGACTATTTATGGTTCTTACTTACACTGGCTTCCTTTCTCTGGATTTTTTTTTTATTTATTGGAACTATGTGCTGTGTTACGTTTTGTAGTTTGTGCAAGGGTCTAAGGTTGCTGGGGCCTTGGTATAATCAGAATATTGCTATTGTTTTTGTTTTTTGGCACAAGAATATTGCTATAGTTTAGCCTTATAAAATATTGCAAAAAGCTTTTTTGGGTATCTAAAATTTGCACAAAAGCGGTTGGGTTGAGAGATGTAGGCTGCTCTTATATTTTTGTTGATTATCTTGTCTGGTATATTTATTAAGAATAAGAAGCGTTTTATATTTTTTTGACCTGATTTTGTAAAGTCTAGCTCTTTTGGCTACAGCAGTTAAAATGGCGACAGAGTTGGAGATGGCATTTAGGCAGGTGTGCTCAAGATCGAGTCGAGGAAGCAGCAAAGGTGGATTGCATGTCACTGGCCACTGCAGCCAGCTTAGTTGTAATAATTACATTAGAATAATTTATTTATTTGCATGCTTTTTAACTTTGTTTATTTCTGCCAAAGTGCAACATGTGGTTGGGGAAGGGAATAGAGTGGCCTTGCTAGAATGGCCAGCTCTTTAACATGCATTGATCTTGTAGACTCATTTACCTTTTTGATTGATTACCCTTTTTGTATTACAGATTTATTGTTGCTTGATGCAACTGGACACTTGTATTTTCGCACTTTGAATTAATATATCTTGTCCGTATTTTGACGAAAGAAAAAAAAAAAGAGCATGTTCAAGGAAAAGCTCAGTGGTTATTTTTGTTTCTAGGAGCGGGATGCCTTTTGCCGGTTAGCTTATATCAAAATGCTATCCATTATCACTTGGTTGTAGAATTTGTTTCTTTTATTTATTTGCGGCATAACGTCTACTGGATCACATACCTCTTTGAAAGAGAAACTAAATTATGTATGATTGCTAAGTTAGGTTTCATATTCATTTAAAAACAGAGCTTTCTAGCAACTTGCAACATTACCTGATGTTCCTAACTAATCTTTTTGCTTCATTGTTCATTGTTCTCCTAACTAATTTGTTAGGCAATGCTTCATGCTTGACTAATTTGTTAGGTAATGCTGTCGGCAACATATTATCACACAACATCAACTCGGGCTTAATTTGGCATTGAGGTTGCAGTTTGATTTGATAAAATGTCTAAAAAAGATATGTTAGTTAAAAAGGAAAGAGAAAAATAATTAGGGGATTTTAGTCATTTAATGTCCAAAAACACTTTTGAAACACAAAAGCACCTAGGGATTAGCTTCTCGGGTTGACTTGGATTTTGCTTTGAAAATTAGCTTTTGACACAAACCACCAAGATTTATTTGGTATTGCCTTTGGGTTTAAAAGAAGCTTTTTTTATCTCCAAACGCAATGACAAACCGGACTCAACTTTCCTAGGTTTAGCGTGAAGCCGCCGCCTGCTTCTATTGTGGATCCTCTCCTCTCCGTATAAATTACTAGTAAATTAGTGCCCTGTTGTCTTGTATAAGAAAAAAAGAAAAAAGAGAGAAATTTTCAATCATGGACCGCGCCGATCCCGTTTCCCCTCCGGCCGAAAAACAGAAGAACCTCGTTCCTGGGGATGTACTCATCCGCGCTTCCAATTTGGACGATGGAAAAGTACTGTTTGGTTGGTATATTTTAAACGTGGAAGAGGGTACAATCATATCTACTTTGATGAGGATGCCGCCGGAGGCTCGTGGAGGTTCAACCGCAGTCGCCTGTTCAAACCAAATTTATGTCCTAGGCGGATTCTGCAACTTAGATCCAACTTGTCCAGATGGAAAGGTATCTGGTATTCACTTGCACAATTCTGTTCTCTACTTTGATGTTAACGATCCCGGGAAAGGTTGGAGTGACGGCCCTCCTATGTCATTGGCACGGTCGTTCCACTCCTCTGTAACACTTGATTCAAAGATTTACGCCTTTGGGGGATGTGAAGGGAGTCCTTTAGCCGAGTATTTTTAAAAATCTGGGACGTTGGAAATCCCTATCGCCGCCGCCTCCTCCTCTTGTGGAGGGCTCTAAGTCTTACCCTGTTGTCTTGGATTCTGCTCTCCGTCGGATTTTGGTGCACTTTAAGTCCAACGATTCTCTTTACGCCTACTATGTGGATAAGAACAACTGGCGCCTCCTCAAAGGTGGTTTTGGTGGGTGGACTAAGTCAGTATCATCGGTTATCGTGGATAATGTACTTTACACTCTCTCTACATACGGTGGTCGTGATTTTTTCTTTTTTCCCCAATCTGATGAAACCTCTTTACTTTTACTGGCGGCGTATGATTGGGGTATTGATTTGAGTAAGAAGCCCACTAGTTCTTTGGTGGCGTATGATTTGGCTGAGAATAAACCCTTGCCCACTAGGTGGTTATCTCGATTTAAAGGATATGCACCAGGCACTACTCATCTCGTTCATACTGGGGGTAGCAACTTGTGTTTAGTTTGGCACTCTGTTTCCCGTCACAGCTTAGAATACATAAGATTCCGTGTGACAAGGGTTTCTGGAGAGGTTCATGCTATTGGAGAGTCTGAATCTGAAACAAGTCCAATTGAAGCCAATGTTTGTCAGATTTCATTGCTCTGATTCAAGGTTAGTATCCCTCTGACATATATAACTGCAGTTGCTTTTGGATTTTAATGGCGAAATCTTCTAATTCTTCTCCTATGGATCTGTCAGCTTTATGTTCGTCAATGATGCTTTCGAGTATGTTATCCACCTTTTTGTGCAGCCTCCTGCATTTAGGCCTCATCTTATTGATGAGATGGAGGATTCTAAGCGAAGGATAAAGATCAACAATACTAAGACCTGCAAGCAAGGAGAGAACATGGCCATATTTCATGGCCAAATCTCGGAGAGAACGATGAGGAAGGTTGCCAAGAAGGTGTAAGTGTCCTATAAGAGGCCATTTTCTTGGACATGGTGGGATATTGATTATGGGTTTATTGGAGTCTTTGGGTTTGGAACAGAATTTGCATTTCCATGCAATGAAGAGAAGGGTTAAAACTATGACAAGAAATTGTAGGAAATTAGTTGGTCTTCCATGTTTAAGAAATTGCAAATTTGATTAAAGGGAAGGCGCATCTCATCTCAACAAATATAGAATTGGAAATTGATCTCAATTTTGTTTGTCATAAGTCAACATATGCTTAATTTGCAGTATATTCCCCTAGTATTCAACTCCTGCATGGCTAACTGTCTACTCGATTACTTTTTCTAAAGGGAAATTTCCTGTCTAGCTACTCTTGGCACATTCATTTTCATGAAAATCTTACAAGTAAATTATATAATTAAAATGTTTTTTTTTTCGTTCTATACAAGCCTTCAAATTGCATTTAATATATATTAATGGTGCAATCCGTCAAAAAATATTAATGGTGCAACTGCCCTACCAATTGGGAAAGTTATTTCCAAGTTGTGGTATACAACATCTTTTCATCTTTAATTTAGTCCAGTCTGCCCTCCAAGTCTAGAAGCATTGCTTGAGACCAAGAGTGGGGCATGATCGACTTAGATGCTTTGTTGAGTGCGCCCCTTGACCCCAGCATGCTGCCCCTTCTAGGCATAGAAGGGCACTATTCCCAACCTCCATGGTTGGGTAGCAAAAAAAAAAAAAAAATTAGTCCAGTCTAAAGTAAGACCTTGATAAAAATGATAACCATAATTTTCCACACAAAATCCCTTTGTAGACAACAATGTCTTCACTTAATTTCCACGCGATATGCTGATATTCCAATACAGGGGATGTTTCGATGGGAAACTTCATTGACTTGGAGAATTAGAAAGATACATACCTTTATTTTTAAGCACAATTCCGAAGGAACATGATTGATATGTGCAACTAACTACTCAAAAGTCTCTAATTTTGTCATTTAGAACTTTACATAACTAAATTCTTTGGCTAAATACTCTGTTTTAGGCCCAGAAGTCTTCTGAGACCAAGAAAGTCTTTAAAATAGCGAAGTTCCAGTTTTCTTCAATCTTGATGAAAGAAAATGCAGAAAGTTCATTAACCATCGTTTCTCATTTCCATATAATTAATTAAAATGACATGGAAGTTGGGGCATGGGAAGTTAACAGGAAAGAAGATAAGGTCTCTGCCTCTCTGGTCTCTGGAGATCAGAAAATGAAGATGCAAAGTCTCATTTTCTACATGAGAATGACAGCAGAAACCCCGGTCCTTACGTTTAAACTTTAACATTACAATGCTGATGTTCCAATATAGTATTGAATTAATGTGAAGAGAAAGGCTTCATTGACTTGACTTCAGAGAACTAGAAAAGTACTACATATACCTAAGAAAAATAAAAAATGATGGATTTGTTAAAATGTCTCTATAGGCTCTGTTATAGACAACTTCCCTTTATTTTCGATGCAGTTAAAAATAGCTTGGTAAGGTTCCATCCATGACTGGAAAATTACACTCAATCATAGGACCTACATAACCATATTCATTTAATGCATGAAAACTCTCCTTTCAGACTAGATATTTTCTGGTCTGTTTAGTAGATAGCGGAGGTGATGTTATAAAGATCGTCTCTATTCTCATTAGTTCTCTTAAACAATCCTTTCTAGCTTTTCCTCTTTCTTCTTACAATACTCAGAATTCTTAAAGAGACAAAGATGATGCTAAAACAGTTTGTTGTCCTAATTCTCTTCTTGTTCTTGCATCTTCAATTTGATTGTTCCTTGTCTCTCTCTTTCAATTCCTCCAATACTTCACCACAACTTTGCCCCCTGACCAGAGCTCTGCCTTAGTCCAATTCAAAAACTCCCTTTCAGTCAATTGCTCTGCTCCTTTCCTCTGCTACGATGATAAGATATCATCCTGGAACAAGAGTATGAATTGCTGTTCATGGGATGGGGTAATTTGTGACACTGAAACTGGCTATGTGATTGGACTTGACCTCAGTTGCAGCTGCATTAGTGGCGGCATCATTTCCTCCAATAGCAGTCTTTTTCGCCTTCGCTATCTGCGCAAACTTAACCTTGCTTACAATGATTTCAACTTATCTTCCATCCCATCTGAGCTTGGTAAGCTATCTAGTTTGACTCATCTCAATATCTCTTTCTCAAAATTTTCGGGCATAGTCCCATCTGTAATCTCTTGCCTTCCAAGACTTACCTCACTTGATTTATCTTCTAATGTTCGACTGAAATTTGAGGGGTATAGTTTTGAAAACTTTCTAGGAAACATGACACAAATAAAAGAACTTTCTCTTTGTTCCGTCGATATGTCTTTGGTCGCACCTAGTTCTTTTCTTAACATCTCCTCTACCATAACTACTCTGTGTATTGGTAGTAGAAATTATGGGCCACGAGGTGAGATCCCTGAAGATGTTTTCCGCTTTCCATACCTCCAAAAGCTCCTGTTGGAGGGTACTGACAATGATAAACTCACATTTAGCCTCCCAAAGACAAATTGGAGTGGTCCTCTCAAGTCACTTCAAGTCTGGTCTGCATATTCTTTAGGTGAAATACCTGATTCGATTGGCAATCTGAAGTCCTTGGAGGTATTGCAAATTTATGATTGCAAGCTAAACGGGTCAATCCCATTGTCTTTAGGAAACCTCAGGGAACTCACCTTTTTAGATCTTTCATTCAACAATCTGCAGGGACAGATACCAGACATTTTTATAAACCTTACCAAACTGTCTCATTTGTCTTTACGTAATAATAGATTAAGTGGGCATTTGCCATTTTCAGCATTCAACCTCCCACAAGTTAAAAGTCTTTATTTTTCAGAGAATAAACTAACGGGTCATCTTCCATATCAGGTTCGTGGCCTATCACTGCTAGAATTCCTCATATTAGCTGATAACAGTTTAACGGGTGAAATGCAATCCTGGTTATTCACCCTTTCCTCCTTGTTTATTTTAGATCTGAGCCATAACAAGCTTAGTGGTCCCATTGATCAAGTTGAGTTGCCTGTTTCATTGGGGCCTATCGATATATATTTGAGTAATAATGAGGTACATGGTCCGATTCCAAGTGTTTTCTTTCAACTTGTGAACCTTACTCTTCTTGACCTCTCGTCGAATAAGTTGAGTGGCATTTTTGAGTCAGACAAACTTTTAAAGCTTTACAACCTTGAGGAACTAGATCTTTCAAACAATGCTTTACTGTTCTTGAACAACAGAAGCAATGCCAGTTATACCTTGCCAAATCTTTTGTCTCTGAAATTGTCTTCCTGCAATATTAGTGAATTTCCTGATTTTGTGAGAGATCTTGAAGGTTTGCTCGAGCTAGACCTTTCCTACAATAAGATAAAGGTCATCGAGTCAGATATGTTCTCAAAGCTTAAGAATCTTGCTTCACTTGATCTTTCCCACAACAATCAACTGTCCTTTAGCACCAACAACAATGTCAACCTTGTCCTACCTAATCTTTTTTCATTGTCGTTTTCTTCTTGTAACATAAGCAAATTTCCTAACTTCTTACCAACCCTTGAGAATTTGTTTGATCTTGACCTTTCCAACAATCTTCTTACTAGCCTAGAGTACTACCCCTGGAAGAATATGGAGTTTCTTAACCTTCGTTCCAATCTGCTTAAAGGGCCACTTTTACTACCACCCAATTCCATACAAGTTTGGTTAATGTCAGACAACAAATTATCAGGAGAGATTCCTTCTTCCGTTTGCAACTTGAGCTCACTTGAAATTCTTGACTTGTCTGATAACAACTTGAGAGGAACTATTCCGAAATGTTTGGGTGCACTCAATAGCCTCAATATCCTGGACCTGCAGAGAAATGAATTTTATGGACATATCCCTGATTCTTTTGTTGAGGGAAATATGTTGCAGACTATTAGCCTCAATGATAATGGTTTTGTGGGGCCATTACCGACATCCTTGCGGAATTGCAGTCAGTTGGAGGTGCTAAATCTCGGACATAACAAGATCAACGACAGGTTTCCCCAATGGTTGGGAGCTCTTCAACAGCTACAAGTTCTTGTCTTGCGCTATAATAGCTTCCATGGTCGGGTGGTACTAGATTTTGAAACTCCATCGCCTTTTCCGAAGTTAAGCCTCTTTGAGCTCTCCCATAACGGCTTCTCTGGTTCACTACCAACATCTTTCCATAGTTTCAAAGCTATGATGGATTTGGATAATGTTGGCATGAGATATGTGGGTGACAGATTTGGACATTACCGCGATTCTGTGGCTGTTACAATGAAAGGAGCAGACTTCCAACTTGAGAGAATTCTAATTGCTTGAAGTCTTAAATCTTTCACAAAATCAGCTTTCTGGAGTCATACCTTTGGGAAACCAATTTGATACCTTCCCCAATGATTCCTATGGTGGGAACTTGGGGTTGTGTGGATTTCCATTGACAAAGAGTTGTAACAAAACATGAGGAGTCCATTTTTCATGAGGAAGATGATTCTGCAACTGCATTTCTCTGGACTTTTGCACTGATGGGTTATGGATGTGGATTGGTGTTTGGATTATCTTTGGGATACATCGTATTCACAATTCGGAAACCAGAATGGCTTGTACGGAAGGTTGAAAAGGCGGGCTTCAAGCTAAAGAAGATGTATGTGAAAATCGAATAAGAAATTCTTTTGAATTAAGAAGGTGATGCTCTTTGGTGCCTGATTGCTGCAGAATACCATTTTGTTGTTGAAATTTGAAGTTAAATTTTATTTTTCCATCCTTTTTAGATGTTTCCAGCTAGCTATATATGCCATGTAATTGGATACTACTATACTAGTGTACTAGACTAGACTACCAGTTAAATTTACTAATAGGTTTTACAAATTTACCAATGGAGTGAAGCATTAAAAGGCAAAATGTTACAAGTTAGGTAGGCAATAAATTTTTCATTTTTGCATTTGCTATATGGAATCAGTTTATTTGGTTAATACTTTAATAATACTCTGTTTTGAAATTTTTATTTCATGTATGTTAACAATGGGGAGCTTCTCTTTTTCTTGATGAAACTATATATGCAGAAACCTTCACCAGTACCCATCTTCCTTCTATTTTCCATATTGTGAGATCAAGCAATTGTCTATTTCGGCCAAGTCTTGAACCAATTACTGTTGCAAGATTGAGATATATGAAGACATTTCAAACATAACGACTTGGGAACCAATCAAGCTTTTCTATGCAGCAAATTATGTTGGTTTAATTTGTAAATAATAGTGAAGTTTCGTATTTTTGTTGATGAATGAAACAACGTATAGAAGCTTAACAACACATATATCCTTTCTCATCCACAAATTCAATAAGATATTGTCCATCTCCACCTAGTAGTTTTTTAATGGTGCAACTACGCTACCAATTGGGGAAACTATTTAGCCATGACATGACACTCCAAGTTGTGGCATACAACATCTCTATCATCTTGAATACTCTGTTTTAATTGAATTAATTCGATGAGAAAAACTTTATTGACTTGACTTAGAGAATTAGAAAGATCAATACCTTAAGCAAAATTCCGAAGGAAGATGGATGTGTTCAACTATTCATTAAAGCCTCTATTTTTGTTATTTAGGACTTTACAAACTGAATTCTTTGGCTAAATACTCTGTTTTAGGCCAAGAAGTCTTATGAGACCAAAAAAAAGTCTTTAAAATGTATGGTATTTAAAATAGCGAAGTTCCAGTTTTCTTCAATCTTGATGAACGAAATAATGCAGAATCTTCATTAACCATCGTTTCTGATTTCCATTAGACATCAGTTATTGTTGGAAGATTGAGATATGAAGAAAATTCAACCCCTGCATATGTCCATTTCTATCTCAAAAGTGTTTTAATTGACTTAAAATGAGTCAATTAATAAAAATTGTAAACCATCAAAGACGGAGAAGCAAACGTAGGGAGTCAATTATTGTTTCTAATAATTTAGTAGAAAATTTTTGAAGACTTGTCATAAATGTCCATCATCTATGATGTCTTACTGCTCAAACATATCTCATTATACACTTATCTTTTGAGTGAGCAATATGAGATATTCCCCAATCTTCTTCTTCCATCAACACTTCCTTTTCTTGCTATTATCATCTCTAATAAGTTTTCAAGCTACTCTCTTAGCAACACACTTGTGCTCTCATGATCAAAGTGCTGCCTTGATTCAATTCAAAACCCATTTTTCCATCAACAAAACTGTTTCCAAATATTGTGAATATGGCAAGAAATCTTATCCAAAGACCAGCACCTGGAAGGAGGATACAGATTGTTGTTTATGGGATGGAGTCAGCTGTGACAACTTCACCGGTCAAGTAATCAGCCTTGACCTCAGTTGCAGCTGGCTTTCTGGCACCTTTCCTTCAAACAACACCATTTTCCTCCTTTCTAAATTGCAAAGCCTTGAATTATCTTTCAATGATTTCAAGAAATCCACCATTTCTCCCAACTTTGGTCGCTTTTCAAGCTTAACACACCTTGACCTCTCTTATTCTTCGTTTTCCGGTCAAGTTCCCTATGAAATCTCCTTTCTATCCAAACTAGTTTCACTTGATCTTTCCGTCGCTTCAACTAGTAATCTAATCTGGAATTCTGAAAGCTACACTTCAATTCTGACACTTGAAAAGTCAACTCTAAACGGAATTGTTGTGAACCTAACGGAGGTAAAAGAAATTTTTCTCGATGGAGTAAACATGTCATCCGTTGATCCTGAGTACTCTTTCATGAATCTTTCTTTTTCTCTCACAAATCTCAGTCTGAGTTTTTGTGATTTGCATGGAAATTTTCCAGAGAATGTTTTCAATTTTCCCAACATCGAATACCTCGCTCTGAATAATAACCCAAGTCTCACTTGTCAGCTTCCAAAGCTCAATTGGACTAGTCCTCTTGTAGATTTGAGTGCATCTGAGACGCCTTTCTATGGAGGATTACCCGAGTCAATTGGTAATCTAAAGTCTTTACAAGGTTTGGGTTTTGTTAATAGTAACATTTCAGGACCAATTCCGACATCATTAGGAAATCTGTCTCAACTTAGTTTTTTATTCCTTTCATATAACAAATTTAGTGGTAATATTCCACCTTCACTTACAAACCTCACCCAACTGGTACTCCTTGTTCTTGATAATAACCGATTAGAAGGCCCCATTCCTGATAACCCAAATGCCTTTTCAAATCTAGGATATCTAGATTTGTCTGATAACTTCCTGAGCAGTTCAACACCTTCCTGGCTTTATACCCATCCAAGTTTACAACTTTTGAATCTTGCAAACAACCATTTGACTGGTCATATCAAGGAATTCCAATCCAGTTTTTTGTTTTTCATATATTTAAGCAAAAACTCCTTCCAAGGTACCATTCCAAGCTCTATATCAGAGCTTGTGAACCTCACATTTCTTGATTTGTCGTCAAATAGACTAAATGGTACAATAAGCATGGACATTTTCTCAAAGCTTAAAAAGCTCACCTGGCTTGGACTTTCAGCTAATACCCTATCACTAATAAGCTGCAATAGTAGTGTCAATTTGGTTTTACCTAACCTTGAGTATGTGTTTTTATCGTCTTGTAACATAACTGTCTTTCCTAAATTCCTAATGGGTTCAAAAGTCTTGAAAAATTTAGACCTTTCCAACAATAGAATTTATGGCCAAATTTCCAAGTTTCCGTGGATCGGATTTCATGACCTCCTTTCCAATATCACATTCTTTTCAGTCTCAAACAATAGCTTGATTGGAGAAATTTCTGATATATGCAATATGAAGTTTGTTGAAATACTCGATTTATCTCATAATAGCTTCAGTGGAACCATCCCAGACTGTGTTGGAAGCTTAAGCAAAAGTTTTGTGTCGTTGAATTTGAAGATGAACAAGTTCCATGGAATCATTCCCTCAATATTTGCAATAGGATGTGGCTTGAGGAATCTAAACTTGAATAGCAATCAGTTGGAAGAGCCAGTAACACCATCAATCAGCAACTGCAAAGACTTGGAAGTGCTTGATCTCAGCAACAACATGATAAACGGCACTTTTCCTGATTGGATCGAAGCATTACCAGAGTTGCAAGTGCTCGTATTGCATTCCAATCATTTCCAAGGTTCGGTTGGAGCTGCTAAGAATATTTCTCAATCTCTTTCAAAGTTGAGAATTGTTGATCTCTCCAACAATAACTTTACCGGACCTTTGCCAACCAGTTACATGGAAAATTTTAGAGCAATGATGAATCTTGAGAATGGCAAAGTTGCAACCTACATGCAGGATCGAAGCAGCGGGTATGATTTCTCTACTGCTCTAGTTGTGAAAGGATTTGAGATTGAATTGGTTAAGATTTTAACCATATTCACGAGCATTGATCTCTCAAAGAACAACTTCCAAGGAGAGATTCCAAAAATGATTGGAGAGCTTACTTCACTCAGAGGGCTTAACCTTTCTCATAACAATCTCATCGGACATATCCCACCCTCACTTGGAAATTTAACAAGCCTCGAATGGTTAGATCTTTCGTCCAATAAGTTGGATGGGGAAATTCCAAGGGAATTGTTGGACTTGACATTTCTTTCCTTGTTCAATGTTTCATACAATCATCTTGTTGGGCCTATACCACAAGGCAAGCAGTTCAACACTTATGAAAATGGTTCGTACCAAGGAAATGAGGGATTATGTGGGCTTCCACTCTCTAGAGGCTGCAGCAGCAGTAACAACCAGCCACCACCTGCAGGGATGATCTCCCACGAAGATGATGGGTCAATGTTTGAATTTGGGTGGAAAATTGTTGCGATTGGTTATGGATTTGGATTTGTATTTGGAGTGGGTATGGGTTATGTTGCTCTTAGAATGGGAAAACCCAAATGGTTGATGACCTTGTTCAAGTTGAGGAAGTACTGATATAATTCGATCATTCCTTGGCAAAGTGGAGAAAAAGAACAACAAGGGATGCTTCATGTTACATGTGCTTAATTGGGGGATCACTCTGTTATGCATACTCTGTTTTCCATAATTAATCTGCTCACAAAGTGAGTGAGTCACAGATGGAGTGAAGCGCATTACATGGCAAAATGTTGACAATAAACTGTAGTTACTATTTAGGCAATAGATTTTCCATTTTTTGGGGTACAATTTGCATTTTTGTATTTGCTATATGGAATCAGTTTATTTTGGTTAATACTTAATACTCTGTTATAAAATTTTTATTTCATATATGTGAAACATGGGGGAGGTTCTCTTTTTCTTGATGAAACGGATCAGAAACCTTCACACACCTATCTTCCTTCTATCTTCCATATTGTGAAATTAAGCAGTTTTCTTTTTCGAACCAATTACTGTTTTTTTTTTTTGGTAAAAGAACCAATTACTGTTGGAAGATTGAGATATACGAAGAATTTTCAATGACGTTAATATTGATTACGATTTGGGGATGCAGAAAATATTGGTTTAATTTGTAAACAATAGTGAAGGTTTTTTTTTTTTTTGAAAGAAAGAACGTAGAAGCTTACCAACCTTAGTCAAGTTTTCTTATCCACTAAGCATTATCCAAAAAATTCCAAATCCAATTCTATTTAGAATTGGAGTCAAAATCGAAACAGAATTAGGAATACTGGCTATTTTGTTTTAGAGTATAAATTATGGTCCATAATTTTTTTTGCTACGTATTATGGTCCATAATTAAGTTTATATAGAATGCCTTATTAATTAATCTCTAAAACACTACCACATAGTCCAAAAAGTCAGGTTTTTTCCTATTCTCCAACTTCGCAAGTGCGTATGATTTTCTTTATATATATTCGTAGCCCTATCGATATTCTCTATATATGGTTAATTAATCTTTATTTATATGCATTTATTTTATATAATTTATAAAATAAATTAATCCAAAACCCTAAAAAGATTTTTATTTTTATCAAAACGTCGTCTATTAGCTTTGTTTGTTCTTTAATTGCCAGTCTTGGATTTGCCGTTTTAATTTGCAGAGATGAATAATGGAAAGAGGAGCAAGATTAGTAATGAGAAGGAGGGTTCAATTAGAAGATGGGAGGACTTGGATCAGAATATACTTAAGATTATATTCAAACATGTTTCATGCAAAACCAAAATATTCAATTTCAACCTTTCAAATTCATCCGAAGATTTGTTCTGCAATGTCTCAAAGGTGTGCCGTTCATGGCGACTAGCCTGCTTGGATCTCTTTTTTTGGTCAGACCCGAACACGCTCGATTTCAGCGATTTCACTTCCTCCTTAGGATTTGCTAATAAGCAAATGTGGACTAGAGCAGACGAAGATGTTTTGCGGTGGGAATGGAGGCGACTTGTAAGGAATGTATTAATGGAAAGCAATGATGCGAATGGTCTTCCTTTGGAGCAATGGAGACGATCCATCACTAAAATCTTCATCCCCGCATCTCTAGGGCACATCCTACAAGACCAGGATCTTCTTTTTATAGCTCAAAGGTAAAAACAAAATTTTAGTGTCCGTCATCAGGTATTTGGTCCGGTGGTCAAGTACTGGACTCTTAGTGATTTTTTTTTGCATTGATCCAAGGTTCTTGTTCTGCATTAATTTAATTGTGTTTTTTCTTTCATTCTTTGCAGGACCCCCGGAGTAGTAAGTTTAATTGTATCGGAATCAAGCGGCATAACCCGACCAGGCTTTGCAAAAGCTATGCGTTATTGGAAAAATGTGACACATCTTGGTCTTGGTGAGACTGCTCGGAACATTGATTTCATATTGGAGATTGGCAAAAGCTGCCCTCAACTTGTAACACTAGAATTTTTTGGCGATAAGCGCGATCTTCCCTCGAGATGGACACGGCAGTGAAGAGTTTGCTCAACTTGAGGACCTTAATTAAGGTTTTTTTTTTTGTTTTTTTTGATAATTTGTAATTTATTACCCGGTAAAAAGCAGTGTGTTTTTACAAAAAAAAAAACAAACCGTATTGTGATAACAGGTTATAACGAAAAACAATTGAGGACAAGCAAAACAAACTACGACAAAACTAACTAGTAATTCCAGGAATTACTAAATTCCAGCTATTACAAAGCCTTCTATTAACAAGGTCAGGGATTACACCACCTAAACTATGCAGCCTGAATCGAATGAACTCACCAATCATTTTGAAAATTTCATCTGCGGATATTTTTTGAGTTGAAAAGACCCTTGAATTTCTCTCATTCCAAATCATGTAACAAAAAGAAGTACAGGCCAATTTAAGAATCTTAGTGAGCAATGATTTGCCTTTCAGACCCTTAAGAGCCCAAGAAAACTCGTATTCCCAGTCCATGGCTGACCTAGAAAATCCACAAACGTGGAGAACCTGCTGCCATACAGAATTTGAAAAAACACAAGTAAAAAATAGATGATCACGAGATTCATTAGCAAGGTTGCATAGCAAACAATTATCAGATTCCACTTCAACACCCCAATTAGCTAATCTATCCCTGGTTGGTAATCTGTTAAGAATTACTAACCAAGATATAAAAGAGCATTTTGATATGTGAAGGGGAAACCAGATTAGCTTTTGCCATTAGTTAATCTACCCCTGGTTGGTAATCTGTTAATTAATTAAGGTTTCCAAGACCTTAAAATTATTCATTTTTGTTCAGGATCGTATCCCATTTTCATTTCATAACATTTAAGCAAATTATGTTTGAATTTGAAACTATACAATATATTTCCACTTTTGTATTGTATTTAATCAGCCATAATATATTGTTTGCAACCATAAGCTACTCAACTTGTTGTTGTTGGTTGGTTGGGATAAATGCTTTTTTAATTTCACAAAAACTTACTGAATTTATTTCCAAAAACATATTTGAATATCTCACACCCTGTCACCAACACATTCAAAGATAAAATAGGAGCTAATAAACGCCTTCCCCAGACACATTCTTAATAAAGGCTCCAAAAATCTCCATTTTGATAATGCTTATACACACAGCAGAGGAACAAAGATATCAAAGGTAAGGACAGGAGGGCCAGTGATAAGGAAATGAAGGGTTTAAATGGCTGTTAGAAAAAATGATAGAGAAAAATAAAGCATTGTCACGCCCCGAACCCGCAGGCTCGAAACATAACAACGCCACACACTCACGAGGCGAACCCCATGAGCATGTAAGGCTAACTATCAATCCAAAATAATTAAAAGTCTAAAATCTTTAAAATCTCTTAAAACAAAATTAATCTTACAATCCCAGATAATAAACATTAAACGATAGCGGAAGCGGTTCAATACTATAAATAAAGTTCAAGTCTAATTAATTCATCCTAGCGCACTCTCCCAAATGCACCCCAATGCTCAATCGTCATCACCTGAAATATATTAACAACATAATGAGCTAAAGAGCCCAGTAAGTAACAAAACCTAACTAGCCGGATCAGGCATTTAAAATCAATTTTCTCAAAAAAATCACAATATTTAGCAAAACAATATTTTATAATCAATTTCTCAATCACGATCAACAATAAAAACATTTCAATAGAGTTCTTATCAGGCTGCCACGATACACGATATCACGATACACAATATTTTAACCGATCGGTAATAGATTCCGGAACCACCAACAGTTTAACCCCCTGAGGCACGGGTCCACTATGCAGCCATCAAAGTCCCCAAAAACCAATTTTCACAATCTCAAATCAATTTCACAATACCACAATTCCAAATCAATTTTACCTTTCATGCTTGACCCATTTTACGAAACCATTTCAATAGTTCAAAAACAATAAAACCTCAATCATTTTGAAAATAACCAGAAAGGTTCGGAAACTTACCTGATTAGCAAAGCAATCACAGCACAAAATCCACAGCAAGACAAACACAATCACAATCCTAACAATTTATAACTATTTGTTAGAAACGGAAATTATACACAATGATTATGCATGCTCAATCTACCCTTCAACCAATCCTAAACAACATTGGGGGACCGCTGAAAATTCCTTTTCAAAATATTTAGAAAACACACACATGAAATTTTCCACATTTAACTCACTTTTACTATTTAAAATAACCATTGAAAATAGATTTCGAAATTTCAAGAGAGTGGAACTCCATTTTAAAAACATAAGAATAATACTGATATTATAATATAATTTTCACCAAAATTTCAGAACCTAACTCTTTAAGATCATGTCACACTCTCTCAATCAATTTTCTAAAAAGAATAATTTATATAAAATAATTTGTAATCTGAAAAATCATATAAAAATTCCATAAAATCATAAATACTTTGTTGAGCAAATCCCCCAAATTTCACTTCAAAAAGACCTAGGGGTGAACTACACTCTCCGATTCAATTTATAGCCGAGAGTGGGCATCACAAATTACTGTTCATCTTCTTCATGAACAAATCTGAAAATTCCAGATTCGTCTCATCGACCAGCCATCTTTGGAGCTTCGTTTCTCTCTCCTCAAAACACATATGCAGGTATGGAAAGTACCATTAAACAGATCTTACATCATACTACAATTACTCCATAAGCTTGGCCTCTAAAGGTCTCCGGTTTGCCGGATTCCGGCAAGGAAAGTAGGCCCACCGATCACAATTTTCAACTTAGGGTTCTTAACTTAATTTCATCATAACTTTTGATTTACCCAACCAAATTGAGTGATTCCAAGTTCTATGAACTCCTAATGATTAAAGGAATCTATTGATACCAATTTGGTGGCCGGAGGCTCGCCGGTCGGCGGCCGGTGGCCGGAATTCTCTCTCTTTCAACCCAAAACCCACCCTAATGCATGCTTACAAGGTGAAAACATTAAGAAGTTGTTAAAACTAACCTCTTAGCACGAAAATATGATGGAAAATTGATGAAATTAGTCTTCAAAACTCTCTGGCCGTTCTCCCTCTTCTCCCAATTTGTCTAACCCTAATTTTGAAAAGAAAGTGAATATATATATATATATATATGACTAACTATGCTAATTACTTAATGGGTTTTTAGCCCATAATTTAAGATGTATTTGGGCCCAAAATAACATATAGAAAATCTTGGATCGGGGTCTCACAAGCATAGAATTAGCTGAGGAAAGAATTTTCCATCAAAGTTGATGGAGATTCCCTGCATAAACTGCCTCTATAATCTTCATTTCTATTCTCCTCCCAATCAAAATTTCCACACCACCCACCAGAACGTAATGACTCTTGATACCAATTTTAGGAGCACAAACTTTTTAAATTGATTAAGAGGAGAAAAATACCAAACACACAAAAAACTTTTATTCAATTAAAAAACTCAGAACAAGAACAATTTTGTTGGAGGCTCCAAACACACAAACACAATTCTTTTGACTAATTCTAAGTGGGTTGTGGGTTTCAAAAGAGACATCCTTTGGGTAAATTCCCAAGCCTCATAAACCTGGAGCTTCTCTGAGTTTCTCCTAAACTTGGAGCTTTCTTTGAGTCTTACCTAAAACCCTAGACATAACACCCTATTTATACTAGAAAATACTAAAACCCTAATGGGCCCACTAATTAAAAACTCATAATTAAATTAAACTTAAATAAATAAATAAAGAGCTCATAAAAATATTATTAGGCTTGGTTTAACTCCAATACTTAATACTCTCTTATAGAATTTTTTATTTCATATATGTGAAACATGGGGAGGTTCTTTTTTCTTGATGAAACGAATCAGAAACCTTCACACATATCTTTCTTCTGTCTTCCATATCGTGAAATTAAGCAGTTGTCTGTTTCAAAGAAATTCAATGATGTTGACATTGATTACGATTTGGGGATGCATGAGAAAATATTGATGGAGTCTCCGGTGCTACTGTTGTGATGCACCCACTTCTCAATGTGGTGCACCCATTGAATTCTGACCATTGGAAGCAACATCTATTTTTTTGATTGTTGGATACTAAAAGGTTTAACCTGCTAAATCGGTTTTAAAAACATTTTTGAATGAGTTAGTATGTGGTAGTCCTCGTGATAGATTTTTACACATTTTTTATTCTAACCGTTGATATCAACTACATCTTTTTACTTGATTTATTTTTTTTTTGCTCTA
>AWWV01012592.1:0-15181 GCA_001974805.1 Corchorus capsularis
TTTTTATGTTGTATTTTTTTATCTATTAATCTACAACGTAGAAAACGAAGAAGAAAAGAAATGGATAAAAAAATACAACGTAAAAAAGTTAGAGAAAAAAAAATAAATAAAATAAAAAATGTAGTTGATATCAACGATTGGAATAAAAAAAATGTAAAAATCTATTATGAGGACTACCACATATGAATCAATTTTAAAAGGTTTTTAAAACCGGTTTAGCGTGTTAATCCTTTTAGTATCCGACGATCAGGAAATAGATGTTGCATCTAATGGTCAGAATTAAATGAATACATGAAGTGGTGCATCACAACGGAAGCACCGAAGTCTACACCGAAAATATTTGGTTTAATTTGTAAACAATAGTAAAGTTTATTTTAAAGCCAAATTCTCTTCCTTTTTGCCCCAAATCAAATCTATAATACTCATACTCATCTTTCAAGCATTTTAAATGGAATATAATCATCCAAACATAACACTTCATCCAATTACAACATTCAACTCAAAATTACTTACCCAAATAATCACCATCTTCCCTTAAAATCTTCCAATAGCTTTGGTAGTGACAAACTTCACCATTTGACCTCCAAAAACAACTAACCCAAGTTAAAATTCACCTTAGTTACATCTTTAAGAACATAAACTTCAACCTACAAAACTTTCACTTACCTTTGCTTAAAACCAACCATAAACACCATGTTTTTCCAATATAATTACACCAAGAGAAAAAGCTTGAAGTGTAGTTCAATTCTCTTAGTTTGCATGTTGATCTTAAAGAGTGTTGAGAACTCAAATTTTGGAGAGAAAGGGAGGTAGCATGTTCGGTTAGAGGGAGAGAAAAATTTTGAGTTTAGACGGTGAAGAAGAGGAGAAATTTAAATAGATCTCATTAGAGTTCAAATGGCAAAATTGCATTTTCCCCTCCACAACTTCCATTTCCTTCAATTTGACCCATAACTTCAAAATTTCATTCAATTTGATATTCCATCACACCCAATTTAAATTCTTTAATAAAAATTCTAAGTTAGACAATTACTAGTTTAGACTTCACAAAAATTGTTGCCATTGGTTAGGGATTTGGATTCGTCTTTGGAGTGGGTTTGGGATATGCTGCTCTTCGAATGGGAAAACCAAAATGGTTGATGACATTTTTCACCAAAAAAAAATGGTTGATGACATTGTTTAAGTTGAAGAAGTACTGATATAATTCGATCATTCCTTGGCAAAGTGGAGATATTGCAGCTAGAGAAAAAGATTAACAAGGGATGCTTCATGTATTACATGTGCCTGATTGGGGCATCACTTTGTTTGTATGAATGCTCTATTTCCATAATTTGCTCACGAAGTCAGTGAGTCACAGATGGAGTGAAGTAGGGTTGGGAATGAATCGGTGGAACCGATCCAACCGACTGCCACCGACCCAACCGAAGCATGTCGGCTCGGTGGTTGAGCAGCAGTCGGTTGATCGGTGAAAAACCGATGGGTGTTAGAGTAGTGCGGTCGGTGATCGGGTTTGAATTTGTTGACCCGAAACCGACCGAAAAACCGACCGAATAAATAATTCCTATAATTTTTTATATTTATATTATATATTAATTAATCAACTTATATATATATATATTAAACCCTAAAATCTTATTTTCATCTTTCGGTCTTCTCTCTCTTTCACTCTGCGCCTCTGCCTCTCTCTTCTTCCTCACCTCAAAAAAAATTCAAATTTGAACCCTTTCAATTGATACTTTCAGTGGAAAATGTAGCTTCTTCAATCAAATTTCTTGTTTCCCATGTAAATTCCTACCCCTTTTCTTGTTTATATCATCAGATTGTAAAAATTAGATCCCTTTCGATGAACCCTAATTTTTTTTTTTACATTTTTTACTTTAGAATTTTGTTTGATTTTGATCAAAAGTCTTGTGGAATTGTATAATGATCTTAGAACAAAGCCATTTGTGGAATTGTATGCAAGGGATCAAAACAAGTTATTTCAAGATTTTGCCAAAACTGATGCAAAAGGTAAGTGCTTGTGTTTATGGGATCAAGACTGGGAGGAAAGGAGAGATTATACGTCCTGTAAACTAATGATTTTTTTTTATTAGCTGTTATTATTGTCTGAGGTGGTGATTTTTTTTGTCTTTTTTTCTTACTAAATAGTAAGAATTCTTTATGGGTTTTGAAGATTTTCTGGAATGTGTATACTTGTCTTTTTGTTTTGTTTGTACCAATTATCACATCAGACTTAAATTCTTATTCTGTGTTCGGTTTCAAAGCTTCAATCTTCTTTCTTGTTGGTGGTCCTGGATTTGCTGCATGATTGTGATTCTGGAAAAATGGTAATATGGTGATTGTGATTCTGGAAATGGAAAAATGGTAATATGGTGATTGTGATTCTGTGTATGGAAGACATTTGATGAATTGAAGAAAAGGGGTGGAATTTTTTTTAAAGAAACCGAAAGAGCCCTAAAACCGATCAACCGACCGAAACCGACATCGGTCGGTGGCTAGCAGTTTTAGGGGTCTCTCGGTCGGTGGTCGGTAGGAGCTCCCATGTCAGTCGGTGATTGTTTTTTGGAAAATTTTGCCACCGACCCGACCGAAACCGACCGACGCCCATCCCTAGAGTGAAGCATTACAAGGCAAAATGTTGAGAATAAACTGTACGTAGTTACTAGTTAGACAATAGGTGTTTCATTTTTTTGTTGCAATTTGCATTTTTGTATTTGCTGTATGGAAAATATTGGTTTAATTTGTTAACAATAGTGAAGGTTTTTTTTTTTTTTTTTGAAGGAAAGGACGTATAGAAGCTTAACAACCTTAGTCAAGTTTTCTTATCCACTAAGCAGTATCCAAAAAATTCCCAATCCAAATCTATTCAGAATTGGAGTCAAAATCGAAACAGAATTAGGAATACTAGCTATTTTGTTTTAGAGTATAAATTATGGTCCATAATTAAGTTTATAGAATGCCTTATTGATTAATCTCTGAAACACTACCACATAGTCCAAAAAGTCAGGTTTTTTCCTATTCTCCAACTTCCTAGGTGCGTATTTTCACCAAAAAAAACTTCCCAGGTGCGTATGATTTTTTATATATTCGTAGCCCCATCGATATTCTCTATATAATTTATCAAAAAAAAAAAAAGATATTCTCTATATGGTTAATCTTTATTTATATGCATATATATTTTATATTATTTATAAAAAAGTTAATCCAAAACCCTAAAAAGATTTTAATTTTTATCAAAACGTCGTCTATCAGCTTTGTTTGTTCTTTAATTGCCAGTCTTGGATTTGCGTTTTTTAATTTGCAGAGATGAATAATAGAAAGAGGAGCAAGATTAGTAATGAGAAGGAGGGTTCAATTAGAAGATGGGAGGACTTGGATCAGAATATACTTAAGATTATATTCAAACATGTCACATGCAAAATCAAAATATTCAATTTCACCCTTTCAAATTCATCCGAAGAATTGTTGTGCAATGTCTCAAAGGTGTGCCGTTCATGGCAACTAGCCTGCTTCAATCTCTTGTTTTGGTCAGACCCGAACACGCTCGATTTCAGCGATTTCACTTCCTCCTTAGGATTTGCTAATAAGCAAATTTGGAGTAGAGAAGACGAAGATGTTTTGCGACGGCAATGGAGGCGAGTTGTAAGGATTGTATTAATGGAAGGCAATGATGGGAATGGTCTTCCTTTGGAGCAATGGAGACGATCCATTACTAAAATCTTCATCCCCGCATGTCTAGGGCGCATCCTACAAGACCAGGATCTTCTTTTTATAGCTCAAAGGTAAAAACAAAATTTTAGTGTCCGTCATCAGCCATCAGGTATTTGGTCTGGTGGTGGTAGAGTGCTCGACTCTTAGTGTTTTTTGCATTGATCCAAGGTTCTTGTTCTGCATTAATTTAATTGTGTTTTTTCTTTCGTTCTTTGCAGGACTCCCGGAGTAGTAAGTTTAATTGTATCGGAATCAAGCGGCATAACCCGACCAGGCTTTGCAAAAGCAATGCGTTATTGGAAAAATGTGACACATCTTGGTCTTGGTGAGACTGCTCGGAACATTGATTTCATATTGGAGATTGGAAAAAGCTGCCCTCAACTTGTAACACTGGAATTTTCATCGAAATCCTTTTTTGAGATAGACACTGCAGTCGAGATTTGGCTCGCTGAGGGCCTTAATTAGGTTTTCCAAGACCTGAAAACTATTCATTTTTATTCAAGGATCATTGTATATAGAGCTGAAATTGACAGGCATAGAACATGGAAATCTCACATTAGCTTGTTCAACTTACAATTTCTATTTCTGTTCTGTGTAAATGAATACAAGGCAGATAATGTACTAAATGTGATATATATATGAAGGTTTTGTCCCCCGTAAGCTTTAAAACTAATTAACCAAAACTAAACCATCTTCTTTTTTTTTGTTGAAAAAAAACATGGAAAAACAACTAGTTAAAACAGAAACCACGAGGGAAGGCAACACGTCGTGCATCCGCATCCAGTAAACTCCTCATACCATCAGGTGGTTCAGGCAGTAACTCAAAGTCATCATCTATTTCACACGCTGCATTAACTAACCAATCTGCACAAGAATTCCCTTCACGGTATATATGCTGCAAGACACCTTCGAAACTAAACCATCTTCAAAGCAAAGAAACCTTGCAAAAGCACAGGAAGGTTTTGTCCTCTCCTCCCTAAGCTTTAAAACTTCATCACACAATTAAATGATGAATTAAGTAAAATAAATGAAAGATAGAGAGAGAAAGTAATTCTTTAGGACCCAAATCTGGTGGAGGCAAAGATCTTAAGAACCTTCTAAAATAAGGTGATATTATGCGTTTCATGTAGAAATTATGACCGAGTTTTAACCAAAAAAAAAAGAAATTATGACCGAGATGCATCAAAATAACAGAAATTAGTCTTCCCCTTTCAGAGAAAATGGATGATATTTTCCTACATTATCTGAGAAACCAAACATAAAATTTTAGAGACAAATTGTTTTAATTAAACGGAACTTCAATGCTCGGTCTTAGACACAGCTTAAGAACTCCATGAACACAAAATTTTTGATTGTATGGCTTAAGAAAAAATAAAAAGTGGGATATATAATGATTATATTGCAAATAACACCGGTAGTGAGAAGACTGAATAAAAAATTTGTTTAACTCAAAAAGAATTACTGGGTTGTTTTTTAACCCACGAAGTTGAGCCTGCTAATTTAGGGTCTGTTTGGCATTTTTTTTCTTTCTTTTTTTTTTTGCCAATTTTTTGTTTTTGGAAACAAAACAGTGAAAACATGTTTGGTAGGTTGTTTCTGTTTTTAAAAATTTTGGAAACAGAATCAGTGTTTTTGGAAAAAAGTGGAAGCAAGAATTTTGTGTTTTCATGTTTTTCCAAAACACTTTCAAAACACAGAAACACATTGATGAACAGTAACAGAAATACTTTTTTCACCATTTTTTTTACTTTTTATTTAAAAACATGCAACAAAGATGTATATATCCAAACATGTTTCTGTTTTCAAAAAATTGACAGCGTAACAAAAACAAAACGACAACGAAATAAAAACAAAAAACAGAAAAACGAAAACGATGCCAAACGACCCCTTAACTTTCTCAAGTACTGCAAAAAGTAGTAAAAAGGGTTTAAATAAGGATGCAATTCAGTTTGAAGCCTCTGAATGCAGGAAATCAACAACATATCTAAAGTATTATTTTATCCATGAGAACTAAACACAGGATAAAAGAGATTTAATGTCCTAGAGTGTTACTGCTCACATAAGAGACATCTCAACAGTGAACAGCAACACCTGAAATACATAATATTTGGTTAGAGGATAGTTAGAAATGTCATTCCCCACCATCATCAAGTTGAGAATTCCACACCAGAAATGCAGCAGAACTAACCTGGACTTCAACCACAATGCCTAAAAAAGAAATATTGTTAATTTGGGTTCTGAGCTTGACATTGCTGCTGACATTTAATTTGGGATTGTCCAATCCCCCATACAAAGTACCTAGGGTAGACATTAAATTTGGGATTATGTTAGATTTAATTGATTTATGATCTTTGATCTGGCATGTTTGATAGATTAATTCTGATAGTCGATATCAAGAGCATATTTACCTGTGCCTTGATTTATTTCTTTTCTATTGATTGAGATATTTCTTGTTAAAATTTTTGTGTTGATTGTCATGGGTTAAAATATGGTTTTCTTTAACCCGTATAAGGTTTGACTATACTATCAACCTGTGAAGATGAGATATTCTCCAATCTTCTTCCTCTATCAACACTTCTTTTGCTTCATTTATTATTATCTCTAACAAGTTTTCAAGCTACCCTCTCAGCTACACAGTTGTGCTCTCATGACCAAAGTGCCGCCTTGATCCAATTCAAAAACCTTTTTTCCATTGACAAAACTGTTTCCAAAGATTGTGAAGATGGCAAGGAATCCTATCCAAAGACCAACACTTGGAAGGAGGGTACAGATTGTTGTTTATGGAATGGTAATTCCATCACTTACAAACCTCACCGAAATGGTAATTCTTGATCTTAACAGTAACCGATTTGAAGGCCCCATTCCTGATAACCGAAATGCCTTTCCAAATCTAGGATTTCTAGATTTCTCTGATAACTTACTGAGCGGTTCAACACCTTCCTGGCTTTATACCCATCCAAGTTTAAGTTTTTAATCTCTTGAAAACAACCGGTTCATTGGTAACATCAAGGAATTCCAATCCAGTGCTTTGGATTACATAAGTTTTAAAAATAACTTCTTCCAAGTTACCATTCCAAGCTCAATATCAAAACTTGTGAACCTCACTTATCTTGATCTGTCATCAAATAGATTAATCAGCAAGGTAGGTGTGGACATCTTCTCAATATTACCTGACAATATATTTCACATTCTTTTCAGTCTCAAACAATAGCATGACTGGAGAGAAATTTCTTATATATGCAATATGAAGTTTGTTGAGATCCTGGATTGGCCTAATATCCACATTGGACCTAAAACTTTTGAAACTTGCTCAATTTGAGTTCAAACCTTTAAAGAGGATCAAATTGGATCTAAATCAGACAGAATTTTAAAAGTGTATCACACTCAGCGGTTGCTGTTACCAACGACTGACGTGGCACTGATCCATGGAAAATTTAATTATTTAATTTTATTAATTTTTATTGAATTTTGGAAAAAGAAAAAGTAAAGCAAAAAAAAATGTTATTACGGTTTGTTTCTTTGGTAGGATCTATAAAAAAGATTGAAAATTAGAAAAATCTTTTATATCTTCTATCTAACAACAAACGTAAGGATAATGTTTTTTGACCCTCCAATTTGTCCCTCCAATTTGACCCAATTAAGGAAATAAATTAAATTCAAGTTTAGCCCCCCTTAAATCCAGGTTTAACCCCTAGTTATAAATATAGAGAGTTTGAGGATAAATCCGTTGATTTTAGGCTATTATTGAATAGGGTTTTAAAAATTATGGTAAGTTTTTTTATGACACGTCAGGAGGGACAAGTCGGAGGGTCATATAGCAAAACTCCAAACGTAATTTTTCTAAAATTTATTGTTGCTTAAATGCCTCTTCAACCCCTTCCATCTTCAGATTAGCATCAAGATCAATCATCTAGAGTTGCAAATAAGTCAATACCTCCATTTCCAAGAATATGATTCCTATTTTGCCCCCGAGTTGGATTTCAAAAGAGACTCTTGCCTCCTAAATCTTATGGGCCAGAACCTGCACAAACAAAAAAGCAGATTATGCTAAGAAAAAAATGAAGGTCCAATCATGAATTTTTAAATATTACAAGCAAATACCCAAAGGCGTCATCCTCTCTATAATTTGTACAAATGACAATTTTCACGCTCACAATTTAAAGACTAATAGAAAAGTATTTCATTTCTATAGGGTATTAATGAGTTAAATTAATAAGGAAATAGCGAACGGGTACATAGGTGCAATATTTTATTAATATTTAGTTACAAATTAATAGTGTTTAGCCACAAATAATAATATTTGACTTTATTTTATTTGAAGGGTAAAGTTTAGAATTTAAAGCTTAATAGGGTTTTAGAAAAAATAAAATAAAATAACATATTATAAATATTTTTTAGATTGTAATAATTATTAAACCACGTGTCACCCCTTGTGAAAGGGAGTTATCCTTATATGTGTTTTAGATAGTAACTCTACCATATCAAGATTGCTTGAAGTAATTGGAGGTTAGCTTTGTTTATGATTCTTTGAAATCAGCAAGGCCACAGAGGCAATTCCATGTGCCTTCTTCTTTGAAACATCTGTTGAGATCTCCTCCACCTTCACCTCCTCCTAAATGATTCAATAGTTAAATCTTGTCTAGACCAAGAAAAGAAAATAAACAAAACACAATTGGTATGAAATCAGAGATAACTCAGAGAAAAGCAAAAGCACTGACCCCTCTTACACCAACGTAGCGGTCATAAAGCACAATTGCATGTGCCAATACTTCCTCATCTTCTCCCAAGAAAAGAAAATAAAAAAGCACAATTGGTATGAAATCAGAGATAAATCAGAGAAAAACAAAGGCACTGACCCCTCTTACACCAATGTAGCGGTCATAAAGCACAATTGCATGTGCTAATACTTCCTCATCTTCTCCCAAGAAATTCAATCTCTTCGCTACTTCTTTCATGCTCTCAATTACTTGGAGCCTCAATCTACAAGAAGACAATGACATAAAATGCTTCCTTGGAGCTATCCGCATCTGAGCCAAGGCATGCAACAGCCGGATCCTTATGTTCAGATTATCTTCCTCTGCCATTGGTGAGTTCTTTCTTGAAATTTCTTTCTATATAGAATTCTTGGTCGTTGAGAGATAAACAATTATTTTTAATAACGGAAGAGGTTATATACAGTTAATTTTGTGTTATTATCATTGTTAGTTAGTTTTCAGAATTGAATTTTATTTTTCTAAAGCCCAATACAACATCGGACGAAATTAAAGAGCATTAATTCCACTCAAAAGAGGTAATTATGCTTGTGACTTGAAGCATAAATAATGGCTCAATCTCAATGGAGAAATTAACGACCATTAACCACATCTTGTTGCCCAACATATTCTAGTACATCTCCTGTCTCTTTTACTTTTTTATAATTTAATTTTTTATGATCAATCATGTTCGAGTTAGATCGGTTCACTATGAGCGTAGAGCTCTCAAAAAAATCACAAAAATTGAACTCAATATCTTAATATCTTATTTAAAGGAAATAAGTGTCAAATTACTTGAACCAACCAATTGTGGCTAAGTTACTCTGATACTTCAATGAGGTGACTCAACATTATTCTAGATACCTCTAAATGCAATCCAATTAACTACACACACACATACTTCCTATTTAATTTGGCTTATTCGAAATATTAGACCCTAAATTGAGTATTTTTACAAACGTTGGATCCTTATTTGAACATTTAGCCGCCATTTGTATGGAAGTAACTCGACTCTGTTAACAATTGGACGAAAATTTAATGAAATCTTACCAATTTCCTCTAAAAATGGCTAATTTGGGCCTAAATTGATCTAAAATTTAATGGAGTCATATCAATTTCTGTCAAAAAATTGGATTTGGCTCCTCTCTAGTCCATAAAAAGGACTGGAGACCAGTCTATACCCTGATCATGACACGTGTAAATATTTGCATCTCACAGTTAAAATCCTTTCGTCAAAAATTATTGTATTGCAGCAGATTTTTCCAATTTCTTCTCTAATCATGTTCTTCTCTTCTCCACCCCTAAAACTATCTCCGTTCCAGTCCAGCACCCAATGGATCAAAATCCCTAAATACTAAATGCTTATTTTGGGAGAAATAGTCGAAGGAAGTCACAACAATTCAAAAAAAAAGAGCATGAAGAAAATAGAGTTGCATATACAGCCACGGAGTCTGGAGCTTTCCGATCAAGGCAGGGATTTCCGGTAGTCATATATCGCTACAATGAATCAAGTCGATTTACAAGCCATTTCATTCAAACTTGGAAAGTACAGCTTCATCGCCTAGTGCCTGGCAAGGCAGAGGCCATCCTCGTTGATAGGCCATGTAAATCAGGGAAATATAAACAACGAAATAATTCTCGCAAAAGCCTCGGAGAGCCGTAAAAAACAAATCAATAAATATTGACATTATAAGAAATCGAATTCGAAATCAACTCAATTGCGGATTGAGAAAGATTGCAAGCAAAGGAAGAACAGTTAAAGTTTTTGTGTTTTCAGGAAACGTAAGTAGAGAAGAATTGAGGAAACTGAAAAATAATCTAGTACACTACAATAATTACGAATAAAATTAGGATAGCATCCATTAGATTTTTATTTTTACACGTGTCAACATCAGGACATAGACTGGCCACTCCAATCCTTTTTATGGACCGGAGAGGAGCCAAATCCACAAAAATTGGATAATTTAAACATTTTCATCTATGTAATTGGCAAAAATGTAAGTTTAATGGCTAATTTGTCCATTTTAACATGTTTAGGGCCAAAATGCCTATTACAAATACATCTAATTATTAAAATTTAGATTCTTTTGTAAATATATTTTTTTAAGAACTTTTGTAAATATTTTTATTCGCACCAAAGGGTCACTTTGGTAAGTTCATGCTTGTGACAGTCACTTTGTGACAATCACGAACTAATGGTTCTAATTATTAAAGATGCTCAATCTCGCCTACACACACACAAACTTCCTATTTAATTTGGCTTATTCGACAAATTAGCTCTGAACTTGTAAAAGATGGACAAATTAGCCATTTTGGCTAATTGCTTATCTGAGGACCAAAGTTTTAAAAATGCTCAATTTAGGGTCTACCATTCAAAAAAAAGCTCAAATCAAGGCCAAACGTTGCAAATCAGCTCAATTAAGGGCCCACCATCAATTTCATAGACTTAATTAAGAGCTCATATCACAACCTAACGTTGATTGGAGACCTTTAATTGAGCTGATTTTGCAATGTTAGACCCTGATTTTGAGTTTTTTTTTTCATGGTAGACCCTAAATTGAGCAATTTCACAAATATTGGACCCTTATTTGAACATTTAGCCGCTATTTGTATGGAAATTAGTTGGCTTCGTTAACAATTGGACGAAATAATGAAATCTTACCAATTTTCTCTAAAAATGGCTAATTTGGGCCTAAAGTGATCTAAAATTTTAATGGAGTCATATCCATTTTCATCAAAAAATGGATAATTTAAATATTTTCAGCTGTGTAATTGGTCAAAATGTATGTTTAATGATTAATTTGTCCATTTTAACATGTTTAAGGTCAAAATGCCTATTACATATACATCTATATTAAAATTTAGATTCTTTTGTCAATATTTTTATTCGCACCAAAGGGTCGATGCTCGTGACAGTCACTTTGTTCTCGAAGAAAAATTCTAAACGATTATACTCGATCCAAATGGATCGGCTTTAAAATCACAAACTAATGGTTCTGATTATTAATCCCGTTTGAGCAATGTCTAATAAGCCAAATTAGAATGACTTTTAGGGTTAATAATTAGAAGACTTTTAAACCCCAAAAAGGCATTTAATGTTTGGTCCAAAGTTGCCAATAGCTATATATATGCCCATAGCCATGGGGTCTTAATTTAACCCTTCGCAACAGGGAGATGAACATGACCGAGGGAGATTGATTTTAAGAAGGATGCAGGATAGTTCAATCTTTCTCACAACACTTCATGGGCCATATGGGGAGCGGGAAACAGAGGAATATTTGAGGAAAAAACTTGTCATCACTAATTCCGCAGGGGCAAATTTTCTTGCAGTGGTTATTGTTGCAATTTTCACATTAAAAATACTGGTAAATTAGTCAATACCTAATCAAAATGGCATTTTCTACACGCCTTGCCTTGTAATTCAACTTCGGACTACTCCTGAAACGTTGCTCTGTCGACCTTCAATTCACTTCTTCAACGTTTTGACTGGTTCTACTTTCGAATCCAAACTTTTCTTTATTTGCACAGTATATTTCGACTGTACTTTGATTACTTCCTATGCAAAACAAGCAATATTGATGAACGCTTATAAATATATCCAGAATAATCAAGTAATAATTCATTAGTTCCTCAAAAATTGCCTAGTAAAGTATAGCTAAAATGAGGTGTTTTTCATGGCAATATTATCAATTCCCCTCTCTGCTTTTCTTCTTCGTCATTTGTTCTCTCTTAAATCTTCCGTCCCCTTTCACTTCTGCAAGGCAAATCTGCTCTCCCACTGAAGGTGAGGCATTGCTTCAATTCAAGCAATTCTTCACAATCAATAGCTCTGCTTCAGATTGCCAAACATCTTATCCTAAAACTGACTCATGGAAGGATAATACTGACTGTTGTTCATGGGAAGGGGTGAGTTGCAGTAGCCTTACAGGTCACGTAATCGGCCTGGATCTTAGTTGCAGTCGGCTGTACGGAAACTTTCCTTCCAATGCCAGTATTTTCCTCCTCAAACACTTGAAGATGCTCAATCTCGCCTACAATGATTTCAAACATTCCAAGATTTCACCTGAATTTGGTCAGTTTACGAATTTAACACATCTTGACCTTTCTTATTCCGGGTTTTCAGGCCAAGTTCCAGCTGAATTCTCCCATCTTTCCAAGTTAGTTTCTCTTAATCTCTCTTCTTTAAGTGTTTGGGAAACTGGTCATTCTGAATTAGAGCTCAAAACAAGTGCTTTAGAAAGGCTTGTTCAAAACTTTAGTGAAATTACAGATCTTAGCCTTTACAGTGTAAACATGTCATCAGTTAATCCTACCATCTTGACAAACCTTTCTTCTTCTCTAAGAAATCTTCAACTAGCCGGTTGTGGATTAAGGGGAACAATTCCTGACAGCTTTTTTCGCCGTCGGAATCTTAGAAGGTTGGAGTTTCAACTTAATACCAAACTCACCGTTCATCTTCCCAAGTCCAACTGGACTAGTTCCCTTGAACATTTTATCCTTTATTCTACCCATCACTCTGGGCAACTGCCGATTCAATAGGAGAATTGAAGTCATTAGAGACTTTAGAAGTCACTGGTTGGAAAATAAACGGTCCAATTCCAACATGGATAGGAAACTTATCTCGTATTAACTCTTTATCCCTCCCTTATAACCATCTGACTGGTCCAATCCCATCATTCTTTGCAAATTTAACACAACTTGGTAATTTGGACTTGTCTCATAACTCGCTTAATGGAACGATACCCTCTGGGATGTTTAATCTGCCATCATTAGAATACCTTGAACTCGGTGATAATAGGCTAACGGGTCATATTAATGAATTCCAGTCCAAATCATTGATTTATCTCCGTCTTCGTAATAATATGTTTCAAGGGCAAATCCCAAACGCCATTTTTGAGCTTGTTAACCTTACATCATTAGATTTGTCATCAAACAACTTTAGTGGTGTTGTTGAGTTAGAGAAGTTTTCAAAGTTGAAAAGTCTTGCATGGCTTTACCTGTCGAATAATAGTCTATCACTAATTACTGACAAAAATTTCAACAATACATTACCAAATTTACAGTGGTTAGGTTTGTCCTTTTGCAACTTGACTGACTTTCCCAATTTCTTACGAACCTCAAATGATCTAGAAGCATTGGACCTTTCCAATAATAAAATTCGTGGTCCAATTCCTGAATGGATGTGGAGTGTGGGAAAGGATTCTTTGTACAATCTAATTCTCTCCCATAATCTTCTTTCGGGTTCAATTCAATTCCCATGGCAGAATCTTCAAGTTCTTGACCTTCAATATAACCACTTTGAAGGGTTGCTACCAATCCCTCCCATTGGAACAATCTTCTTCTCAATCTCTAAGAATAAATTCATGGGAAATTTTTCATCCATGTTTTGCAATCTCAATTCCCTTGAAATTCTTGACCTATCTTATAACAATTTGACAGGGAAAATACCCAGTTGTCTTTTTAATTCTAGTAAAAGTCGTCTTTCAGTGTTGGATCTACGGTCGAATCATTTTGATGGAACAATCCCCACAACATTCAGAAATGAGTGTGCATTAAATATGTTCAACTTTCATGGAAATCAATTCCAAGGGTTAATGCCAAGATCCATGGCCAATTGCAGAAACCTGGAAGTTCTAGACATTGGCAACAACAAAATCAAAGATACATTCCCCCATTGGTTGGATTCTCTGCCAGAATTACAAGTGGTTATTTTAAGGTCAAACAAATTCCATGGTTTTCTAAATGAATCCCAAGGAAATGCAAAACAACCCTTCTCCAAATTACGAGTTCTAGACCTCTCTAGTAATGGATTTGTTGGATTTTTGCCCACTTGGTATCTTGAAAATCTAAAAGCTGTGGAAAATGTCAATCGAAGTAAAAGTGCTCCCCAATACATGCAAGCAGAAGCAACCCGTGGTTCATATGATTATTCAGTCAATTTGAAGTTGAACATCCAAGGAAATTTTATTGAAATGGAAAAAGTCCTAACCATCTTCACAAGCATTGATTTTTCCGACAACAAATTTGAAGGAGTAATTCCAGAAGTTATTGGAAGGCTTAGTTCACTCAAAGGACTTAACCTCTCCCATAACAATCTCAATGGTCATATTCCAGGATCAATTGGAAATTTGAAGGAACTTGAATGGTTGGATCTTTCGTCAAACAATCTGGTTGGGGAGATTCCAGGAGAATTCCTAGATTAGACATCACTTGCAGTCTTAAATCTTTCCAACAACCAACTTGTTGGACCCATACCTAGAGGCAAACAATTCAACACATTTGAAAACAGTTCATATGAAGGAAACTCTGGGTTATGCGGCTTCCCTTTGTCAAAACTTTGTCATGAAATTGAGGAGCAAAATCGACCACCACCGGCATCATCAGAACCAAGTCTCGAATTTGGGTGGAAAGTTGTGTTGATGGGGTACGGGTGTGGGTTGATATTCGGAGCTATTGGAGGGTGTCTAGTTTTTCAAACTGGAAAACCCAAATGGGTTTTGAATCTTGTAGATGGCAAGCAGCGGTATCAAAAGGCAGAAAGGAGACTGAGGAGAGAAGATTAATCTAGATGTGACATTTTTATATGTGCTTTGAAACCAAATGTTGTATATATACTCTACTTATAGAAAACTTTATTTGATTACTATGTTTGTTTAAATAGTTGTAACTCTCTCTCTCTCTCTCTCTCTCTCTATATATATATATATATATATATATAT
>AWWV01012594.1:0-15404 GCA_001974805.1 Corchorus capsularis
AGAGAGAGAGAGATGTCAAAGGCCAGGAAAGAGGAGAAAGAAGGGGACTGAAAATGAGAGCAGTGAGAAAACAAATCAAAGATTGGAAGGGAAAATGAGGAAATCATGGGAGTAGTTTATGTGATGATTAGGTAAGGATTGAATATAAAGAAGTTGGAGGAACAAGGAGCAGTTGGAATCATGGGTTGGAAGAATTAAAAAGTTTTCAAAGAGTAGAGTGGTTGATCAATCGACTTGTGGAGAGTTCTGATAGAAAGAAAGGTGAAAGTCCCAAAGTCACCAATAAAATAAATCATCTAACCATCCACCTAAACGTTTTTAATACCGACTCCCTTCATTTCACGAGAAGCCATGAAAACTTAACCATATTTTCACTTCCTAAAGTCACTAATAAAATGATTTTCACTTAACCATATTTTAGAAAACTTTCTGTCCAGGAAACCATCAATAAGCCCAATCTTTGGCCTAAAAATAAGCCCAATCTTTCGCCTAAACTCTTGGGCCCTCAGCCCAATTTAGATTGTCAATATTTTTATATAAAAATTCAGAAAACAAACCAAATAGGAAAAAAATAAAGAAATTTTTTTTTTGTGAAAAACAAACAATAATTAACAACTAACTATTCTGAAAATCACAAGTAAAAGAAACCCCCCTCTCAACTAACATTATCATAATTAACCCCTAAAGCGTATTTTCCAATATTTTCCCCAATTAACCGGCTTGCAAAGGGTTACCTTACGGGTTGAAGTCAACACAATGGACGGCTCATCATTTTTCCCGCCTAATACAAACACCTTCCAACCACCTGGGCGGTTCAAATTCTTCTAGCCTTTTGCTTAATGGTGTAACTCCATAGATTTGTAGAAGAACCGCATAAAATAGTTAAGGTATAATTAAATTTATATTATTAATTATCAACAATCTATCACACAAATATATTCCCTTGTAATTGTCAACAAATAATAAAAGCATCAATTTAAAAATAAAAAATAGGAACACCATGCAAAAGAAATGAATACCATGAAATAGGAAAGAAGCATATGAAAACGGTGAGAAAGAAAGGATTTCCAAATCTTTCATTCACCACTAGATTCGATTTGTGCGGTTTTAGATGATGATGCTAATTGGTAGAGGGGTTACATACCTTGTGGTTTTAGCTTAAATGAATTTTTTGAGATAAATGAAAAAAATTTCTATAACTTGGAATTGAAAAGAAAATGTTCTAATTTATCCAAAGAAAAATAAAATTGTTGTAAAAAAATATATATTTTAGTTTTTTTTATTAGAGAATGGAGCGCGTGGAACATACAGACTTTCATGAGAAGCAAGCAACGGCACGTGAGGAAGGCATGACGCCAATGTCCGCTACCTAAATTCGAATTTGAAAAGCCCAACGGTAACGCCCAAATCGAAACTCTCTCTTACCATAAACGAAAAAAAAAATCAACGCCCAAATCCAATAAAGCTTTCCTTTCTCTTTTCTCTTTCTGTAATTGATTGATTCAAAAAGCATACTTCTTTTTCTCTTTATCCGGAAACACTTTGATTACGTCTCATTTTCAAATCACAGTTCCCTTCGCTGTTCTTTAGCAATGGAAGACAACAATTCTCAACTCTGGACTGACCCACTTCTCCTTACTGACGTTTCTTGGCAGCAAAACAGCTCTAACTGTAAGTTCATCCCTTTTTCCAACCAATAATGTCAATTTCATCAATTTCCCACTTCATTTTATTAAGTATTTCTTCTTCTTCTTCTTCTTCTTTGGCAGATACTAATGCAGCCATGTCCTCTGACTCAAAACTTCTGTCAATGTTAGATTCAGATTGTTCTCCTAATACAAATTCTGGTAATTGCATTTCATCTCAAGGAATTGAATTTTATTTCGATTTTTAAATTTGATTTGGGTTCGAATCCTC
Source organism: Corchorus capsularis (assembly GCA_001974805.1). Classification (NCBI taxonomy): domain Eukaryota; kingdom Viridiplantae; phylum Streptophyta; class Magnoliopsida; order Malvales; family Malvaceae; genus Corchorus; species Corchorus capsularis. The sequence continues at coordinate 1,918 of AWWV01012594.1, forward strand.
CTTCCATGTCTTGGTCTAAGTTGAATTGGGTTTGATTTTGTTGATTTAGATGAGCCTTGGCCAAATCAAAGCTCAGATCGAATTAGTACACCACTTAGAGAAATAAATGGTAAAAATTGAAACCCTTTTCTTAGAAATGATTTATTTGTCCTCTTTGCATCCAATCCAAGTGTTTTAAGGATGTAATTTTATGAAAATTTGGTTTCAGGTCGGTCCTTGTTGGGATTTTCTTTAACATCACCAGACCTTGTTGTATGCACTGGATCACCTGATATTCCATCAAAAATTTATGGAGATTCTCCTGAATTCTTGGAGAAAAATAGGCGTTCATTTGAGCTTTCTTTAGAGAATGGCATTGATGGATCTGAAACTACAACTAAGCAGAAAACTCCCACTGTAAAGTTCTCCACCGTGTGCCAAACATTTGACAGAGAATTGTCACCGGACTCTTCCTTTGAGCTGCTGCCATTGCCGGAAGCTTCAGATTATGTACAGAACAAACATGAAGACCTTCCTGTTATAAGCATCAATGCAGGTTGCATAAATGGAGCAGTGGAATTGGATGGTGTAACATATTCAGATGACAATTTTTATTCAGGTGGTGATGTTATAAGGACTGATACTATGGTTGGAGATGGAGAGGGGAAATCATTATACAACAGTGCACGATTTGGTGACTTCTCATACAAGTTTTCATCATTAGAGTCTGGTTCTTACACTGTTGATCTGCATTTCGCGGAAATAGTCTTCACTAGCGGTCCACCTGGGATTAGAGTATTTGATGTGTTTATACAAGAAGAGAAGGTGAGAAAACCGGATTTTATGCTGATGATCTACATTGTATGTGATGAGTTAATAATAACATTGTTCTGATCAAGGTTCACTGGATGTATTGTAGGTTGTGTCTAGCCTTGACATATATGGCCAGGTAGGTGCAAATAAGCCTCTGGTTATACCCAACATTAGAACTTTTGTTGATAGCGGCGGGGGCTTACTCATTAGATTTGAAGGAGTAGTGAGGAGTCCAATTGTATGCGGCATTACTGTAAGGAAAGAATCTCCTGCAAGTAAGTTTATGGTTTGGATACTAGTCTTTCTTCTCTCTACTCACTCATTTTGTCTAGAAATTGATATTTAGCCATTAATTGTGCATGGTAGAAGGCTACAAGCCAGAAGTGTTTGCAACATTCTTGAAAGGAAATAGTTTCCTGCAAACCATTTGTTTATGTTTATTCAGAAAAAATTTCCTGCCCTCAACATGGAAGTGAAGAATTCAGAACTTTTATTGAACAAAATTTGCGCAACAGGTTTTAAAGAAGCTGAATCACAGGAAGTTATGGGAATGGCTGAACTTGGAGATCATGAGTCACCAAGAGTAATGGAGTTTTCAATAATTTTGTCAATATTTGAATAGAACAGCTGAAAATAGGGAGTAACAGAAAAATGATTGCTTTCAGGATATGAGTGAATGTGAAGTGGAAGTACAATACAAAAACCTGCAAAGGAATTATGAGCGCCAAAGTAAGGAATTAGCAGAGATGAGGAGAGCCTTTGAAGCACTTAAGAGAGAGAACCAACTAAAGAGTAAAGAGTGCGAAGAAGCCTGCAGATCTTTACAGGAGCTGCAAAATGAGCTTATGCGCAAATCAATGCATGTTGGTTCATTAGGTATGGATTTCTTTCTTCTTTCGCCTATTTTGTTAAAATGCAACTGCCTAATTGTTCGTTGTAAATGAATAAATGCTGATATATTTATTTGTAGCCTTTGCAATTGAGGGACAAGTGAAGGAGAAGAGCAGATGGTTCTCGTCATTGAGGGACATGACAAGAAAACTGAAGGTACTAATTTAAACCGAGTGATGCATCATACAATGCTATAACTTTAACTGGAAAATAATAAAAGGTTACAATTTGCAGATAATGAAAATGGAACACATCAAGCTATCTGAGGAGGTATCAATGTATAAGAATTGCTTCAAGGATGTCAATGAAATAAACTCTAAAATCATTTCCAGAAGTAAGTTAGCACTTAGAATGCACATGTTCCCTTTGCAGTCTTAATCAGCTGATGCTTCCAGTTATCTTTTTAGTCTCCTTCATAATTGTATTGCCATTTTTCCATTATAGTAAACCAGCAGGCAGATTTGCATGAAGATCTCAAGATTAAATATATCAAAGGGGCCAAAGAAAGGAAGGAACTCTACAACAAGGTTCTAGAATTGAAAGGTTAGCCATATTAGTATGTCTATATTTAATATCAGAAATAAGTTTGAAAGTTTGAGCCTAACCTAAATTTTATTTCCTGCAGGAAACATAAGAGTCTTCTGTCGGTGCAGGCCTCTAAGTTCTGAAGAGATAGCAGCAGGATCTTCAATGTCTATTGATTTTGAATCTGCGAAAGATGGGGAACTCACTGTAATATCAAATGGTGCTCCTAGAAAAACCTTTAAGTTTGATGCTGTTTTTGGACCTCAAGCAAGCCAAGGTAATACCATTTCTAGCAACTGTTTTGGGCTCATTGAAAAATATTGCTAATGCTGCTTCCAATAAATAGCTATAATAATTTTGTTTCCGTTGCTTGTTTCATTTAGCTGATGTGTTTGAAGACACAGCTCCTTTTGCTACCTCAGTTCTAGATGGCTACAATGTCTGCATTTTTGCCTATGGACAGACAGGGACAGGAAAAACTTTCACAATGGAAGGTACAAAAGAAGCCCGTGGAGTAAATTTTAGGACTCTTGAGGAACTATTTCGCATAATAAATGAGCGACAGAAGTTATATAGATATGAGATATCAGTCAGTGTCTTAGAAGTATACAATGAACAGATTAGAGATTTACTGGTGTCAGGCTCTCAGCAAGGCATGGCGCCAAAAAGGTTTGCTAATTTTGTTCTAGCCTTGTTCTTTTACATATGTTACTTTTCCAAAGTGGTTATGCCCAAAGTTTGCTAATAAATTATCTGCTTGTTTATAATGAAATTTTAGTGTGCAATAGTGGTTACTTTACTCCTGTTGGCTGATTGAGACTTTATTAATGGTAATGATTTCAAGACATTTTATCTTTCGTCTGTCATGACTTATATAATGACTGCTACTTGTAGACTTGAAATAAGGCAAGTGGGTGAAGGAGCGCATCATGTCCCGGGGCTCGTTGAAGCGCATGTAAATAACATAAATGAGGTTTGGGAAGTGCTACAGACTGGCAGCAATGCAAGGGCTGTTGGCTCAACTAATGCCAATGAGCATAGCAGTAGATCTCACTGGTCTGTTTGCCATATCTTATTTTAAATCAATTCAGTTCTTCTTGGATAAAATGTGTTTAAACACACTTAAATGCGAGCTTATGAGTCTCCCTTGATGCAGCATACATTGTGTAATGGTTAAGGGTGAGAATTTGTTGAATGGGGAATGCACAAAGAGCAAGCTATGGTTGGTCGACCTAGCTGGAAGTGAGCGAGTAGCGAAAACAGAAGTGCATGGAGAAAGACTCAAGGAAACTCAAAATATCAATAGATCTTTGTCTGCACTCGGTGATGTCGTATCTGCTCTTGCTACTAAAAGCCCTCACATTCCTTTCAGGTTATGAAAATATACAGAGATGAGTATTTATGTTATTAAGAATGTAGAAATCAGAAGTATTTCTGGTTCTAATCATGACAGTAATTTAATCATGCAGGAATTCAAAGCTTACACACTTGCTTCAAGACTCTTTAGGTACATTTTTATCTATTATTATTCAAACCTCAGTTGCTTCATTTCATAGAATTTCTGCAGAGACAGAAGTAGAATACCTGATAATGATGTTTATATTTGTTAGGAGGAGATTCAAAGACACTTATGTTTGTACAAATCAGTCCTCATGAGAATGACCTTGGTGAGAGCCTATGCTCTCTGAACTTTGCAAGTAGAGTGAGAGGGATAGAGCTCGGTCCTGCAAGGAAGCAAATAGACAGCTCAGAGCTTCTGAGATGCAAACAGATGGTACAAACCAGCAACTAATTGGCAAAATTTTTATAGGCATAATTTACCATTGTGATGTTACTACTAATAGCAATTCCTTTTCGTAACTAAAAGGTTGAGAAATCAAAGCAAGACATGAAGATCAAAGATATGCAAATCAGGAGGATGGAGGAAACAGTTCATGGACTAGAATTGAAGCTGAAGGATAAAGATCTGAAAAACAGAAACCTGCAAGACAAGGTATTGCATAGTTAAGAACAACCTTGGAAACCATTCAAGATATTTTTGACTAATGAAGCTGAGAGTCTGCAATGGATCTGTTATCTATTTCCCAGATTGTTATTTAATAGTAATAGTTTTTTCTCTCATCTGTTTCATTTTTCCAGGTGAAAGAATTGGAGGCCCAGCTTCTCATTGAGAGGAAGCTAGCACGTCAGCATGTTGATACAAAGATAGCTGAGCAGCATCAGCAACAACAACAATTGAAACAGCAGAATGAGGAGGTTAATAGTAATTCAGCACTGAGGCCACCACTGGCTATCCGACCTCTGGGAGCTAACAAGAATCTGAATGAAGTTACGAATGGTGCATTGTTCAAAGAGCAACTAAATCTTACTCGTCCGCTTGTGGAGAATAGCTTCAGGCCTGCTATACCATTTTCACTAACAGATGGCTCCACCAAGCAAATTGATCCAGCAGAAAAAGAAAACAATCCTGAGATGGCCGAGCAACTACGACTTCCAAAGAGGATTGGCAGAGCCTCAATCTGCCCAACAGCACGACGAATGTCAATAACCTCAGCTCCAAGGCGCAACTCTTTAATACCACTGCCAAGTACACCTTACATAACTCAGGCCACACCACCAGTTCTCCCATTTCCACCCCAACCAGACATAAAGGAAGAGATAGATGAGTTTGTTCCTGAACAAACAGTATGCAACAGTCCTAACGCAATGAAAAGTGGGGGTAAGAAGCTGAGCAGTATCTTGAGACGAAGCCTTCAAAAGAAAGTTCAATTGAAGTCCCCATTGCAGCAAAATTTTAGAAGAGGTGTAAATGTGGGGATGGAAAGAGTTAGAGTTTCGATTGGAAGTCGAAACAGGATGGCGGCTAGAGTTCTGGCAGGCAATGGTAGAAAAGGAGGACCCAAGGAAATTCAGCAGAAACAGAACCATAAGGAAAAGGAAAGAGGGTGGAATATTGGAACAGTGGGGAGGACTGCAATCTAACTAACAGCAGAAGATTCTTCTTTACATTTTGCATTGTACAGTAGGAGTATTCAGTTTGTTGCATAGGCAACATCTAAAAAAACAAAACAGAAAGTGTGTGGATCTTCATATAGGATGATGCTAATCATCTGTTCACTGTTTGGATTCTTGTGCTTGCTAATCTTCATGTGTAATTTGATTAATTACTAAATCAGAAGTTTGGAATTATGTGTTCCTGTCTTCCTGAAAGCTTTTTTGCATGGAATTAAAGGGCAGAATTCTGTTTAAATTAAAGAAAAAAAAAGTATGAATCTTTTTGTAATATTTCAGTATCTGGGATTCATATACAGAAAATCATGTGTATGAAAACTCCACAAAACTACTGTAACATCAAAGCCTCTCATCATCTCTCCTCTTCAAGTTTTACAATACATATATATTCCTAACCAAAAAAAAAAAAAGAAAGAGTTTGACAAACAAAACTAAGCATGTTTCCTAGGTTTATTATTGTAAGTATTATGAACATAATCATAATATGAAGAAGAAAGATTAAGAGACCCTTTATTTCTATTTCTCATCAGCAAACTATCGAGTCTTTTCCAAAACCAGCGCCTCCGCTTCACATGGCCCACGTGCCCGTGCCCTCTCTTCCTCGCCACGCCGCCCACCACCTCCGGCGGCTTGTAGTGCCTAATCAGCGGCCACTTGATCCCATTGAAGAACGGGTGACGTTTAATATCCTGCGCACCCCTGGTGCATCCTAGCCTCCTCCTTGGGTCTTTTACCAACAGTTTCTCAATCAAATCTTTTGCTTCCGCCATTCCCGCCTCTTCTACCTCCGCCACGTGGAGGAATCTAACTTGCCTGCTAGATGCTATGTTCCGAAGCGTACTATCCTTGCTTCCTCCTTTAAACGGCGTCGTCCCGTATATCAACTCGTATATGAAAATCCCGAAGGCCCACCAGTCAACGCCGTTACCGTGGCCATTGCCGGAGACAAGCTCCGGTGCTAAATACTCGTGGGTTCCAACGCATGACCTCGAAAACGCCGTTACTGGCTCAGCTACAAATTCTGGAACTAGTTCCTCTTCTTCTTCCCTGGAATCCATGACGGAACCAAAACATTCGCCGGCGAAACAATTCCGCCTTGACTTTCTGCTTTTGCGGCGGAGGAATTTAAACGTGGGGACCACATCAGCCTTGAAACACAAATCGAAATCCGACAGCATTATATGCCCATCTTCACGTAACAAAATGTTTTCAGGCTTAAGATCCCTGTAGACGATCCCCAAGGCATGCAAATATTCTAAAGCCACCAACACTTCGGCGGCGAAAAACCGGACGGCCGACAAAGGAAACCGGTTCCCGGGTTGTTTACGTAAAAGAGAATGGAGGTCTCCATTAGGGCAATAATCAATGAGGAGGCAAGTGTAATGAGAAGCTTCGATATGAGCGTAAAGCGTAGGAAGAAACGGATGGTCCAACATGGATAAGATTTCGCCTTCCATTTGAACATGAGAAAGCTTCTTGTTGCTTAACGATTCCCTATCGATCACCTTTAAAGCAAAGGTGGCGCTACTGCAGTCCCTAAGCTGACAGAGGAAGACTCGGCCAAGGTTTCCGGTACCCAAATGGCGAATGAGTTTAAGGTGACTAAGATGGAGTTTACCGTCGGAGGAGAGATTGGTGGCGGCCTTAATAGCTGACCACCGTGGATCCCAGTTACGGTGGTGAAGATTTGTGAAGTTAGTGGTGCTGGCGGTGGTGGTGGTGGTGGTGGAGCAGGAAAGCCGGTCATTGAAGCTGAGGGTAAGGCTAGAACGTGCTAAACTGGAACGAGCACTAGAAGAAGGGAAGGTTCTATCGGTGGTGGTGGAGGTGAAGCTGAAGTCTAGATCGGTGTCGGGAAAATAAGTTTCTTCGTCCATGTCGACGACTTCGTTTAGAGAGAGAGGTTAGAGTTATGGGAGTTACAAGGGTTTTCGCGTCTACTTCCCTATATATAAAAGCGAAGAAAAAAGAAAGAAAAAGATTCATAATTAAAAGATGTGGGGTAGGCAAGAATTAAATAGAAGCCGTTTGGTTGACCCAACTCTACGCTAGGAAAAAAAAATCTGTATGAACAAAAGATAGAAGAAATTAAAGAGGGGACAAACGAAGGTGTCTGGTTGACCCATTAGGGTTTTTCTACGTAATAAAAAATTGCATGGAAGATGAAAAAAGGAAAAAAAACAGAATAGAATATAGAATGGTAGTTGAGTACTGAGTTAGAAACTGTCCATTTTTTTTAACTCTAATTAATTAAGTAAGAACTAAGAAGCTGCGAGTTACTATAATTAATGGCAAAAAAATAAAAAGAGAGGCGCAACGCAACGGCTAGTCGGTCGATCTTCGACGGGGTGAAAGGGCAGGTGTTGACGTTAATCTTTAAGTTTTTTTTTTTTTTTCTAATTATCCATGTAGTTGGAGTGTAGACAAAGGTGTGTGTGATTTAAGTTGTCAGCAAGAGTTTTGATTAGAGTGGTTAAAAATGGATGACAAAATTAAATTAAAGAAATTGACTGTGCCGCGGTCAGTGGAAGCTACCATACCAGCTACATTTGACAACATTAATTTAAGTGATTAAAAACTATGTCAGAAATCAGAATGGCCAGAACAACTAGCGCAAAGTTGGCAAATTCAACAGTTAATTTACAGCTTTTAGTTAACATTGAAAACTCTATCAGCATTTCGTAATACAACTTATGTGTGTTGATTAAGTCAAACTTGGCTATGGCGCCATATAAAAATTCTTGCCTTTAATCCAATCAGTAACTATAAATTACAAATTCTATATATTCACATCCCTATTTTACATTTAATTTATTGCAAAACAAGGATGCCGAGTCTATCTATTATGGAAGTATAGCTCTCTGAACGGTGATTTTTCTCCATTTACAAGGCCTGAATTTCAGACTTTACTTAAGGAGAATAGGTGACAATCACTTGAACTAATGATCACTTTGATTGTAAATAATATTTTTTATATACTTCAACATTAGAATTTATAATTTCTTATTTGGAAAACGGTAGTTTCTGATTCATTGCATCTTTATTTTACTTGTTACATTGTTTACTTCGAACACTTTATAAGAATATATTAATTTTGTATCTTGCAAAGTAATCCCAACGTAAACATGTTAAAGTACTGCAAAGCCTTATGGAATTTGTAAATTTTAATGATGACTAATGGTGTGTGTGTGTATATATATATATATATATATATATATATATATATATAACTCGACGACTAATTATTGAGAAGTTCTTATACTTACATTTTCCCCCATGATATTGCTCGTACATTGAATTAATGCATATATATACTTATGGAAACACATGCAAAGCACAAAGATGAATAATTATAGATGCATTTGCCTGCCTTATTATTAATTTAAGTCCCGTTAAGGTTGAATTAGAAGGAAAAGGAAAAGAAAAAGATATATTAGTAAAATATTGTAGCCCTTGTGGCCTTGTGATGCAAATTATAATAAGTTAATTTTTTCAGGGCAAATTATTATAAGTTGAGTTTGCATTTTATTTCTTATTTTTCTCCAAATTATATATATGCTTAATTAATGAGAAAATCAGATAATTAAATCTCAATATCTTTTCTAAGGATTTGAATGTGAAATTTAATCATCAACTTGATGAATAATTAGAACATTATTATATAGACTGATGATAATAGATTAAACCGAGTTTAGACAACGATCATATGAAAGAAATTATTACTAATTAAGATAAAAGAAACTTCTAAGTGGGTCGAATTTCCTTTGTATGAAATGAAATCAATAAAAGGGTACTTTTTTTTTTGAAAAATAAAAGGGTACTAGTAAAATGTAAAAAATACTTATAATTAAGAAAATTAATTAAATATAATTAATGGAAAATGTGGGAATGAGGAAGAGAGAAGGTGGGGGCATGTGGAAGAGCCAAGAGAAACGCATCTCAGTAGGGTTGGGACCCACGTGGGAAAGGGCCATAGGATGCTGTCTGCCTCGTGATCAACAGTGGTCCCCACAATGCCCCCCTCTAACTCTCACTCTCACTCTCTTAATTATTATTTTAGTAATTCATTTTCATTTATCAGAGAAATTAGGTAAAAGTACATAAATGATCCCTGTACTTACACATTTTGACCGTTTTGGTCCCTGTACTTAAAACCGCGCTATTTTGGTCCCTCTACTTACACGACTGTGCAACGGGAGGACAAAATCTAACCATCCGTTAGTTTGCCGTCATAAGTGCTGATGTGGCGTTTACCAGGCCCACTTTGACCAATTGTCAGGCGCCATGTGGAATTTTTAAAAAAATTTTCTTTTAAAATCCTTTTTTGGTTTTTTATATTTAGTAAAAAATTAAAAATTTATCAAATATCAACAAGAGTGCAAGTTTCTCTCTCTCACTCAATCTCTTTCCCCTCTCTCGCCTAATTTTTTTGATTTTTTCCACTGAAATTGCTCCAAATTTCAGTTCAGACGAAAGCTTGCTCTAGATTGAACCCAATTTGAAGCTTTAGCTTGATTGTTGATTACCTTTTGTAATTACCCATATCTTCACCTTTTCGGCTTCTCTCTACCGAAAATCTTCTCTGTTGACAATACAAATGGCTAGTGCAGTTCGGCTCCGTTAGTCCGGCAAATATCCAAATCTCATTCTTAACTCAAACTTGACTGCTTGTTTACTTTAATCAACACGTGATATCTTATTACCATTGGCCAAACAGGATAATTTCTCATTGTTTTCTTATGGGATAAACTGGGTTTTCCATGATGCAACCGTTTTCGCTTCAAAAACCAGGTTACTGGGTAGAGTTACAATACCACAGCATAACATCCCACTCCTGCCCATAAATATTTGAGCTTTTCATTCTCTTTTTCTTATCAACATCTTAGGGCCAATACTTTCTCCGAGTTCAATATATATATCAAAAGTTTTTTTATTTCAGTCCAAAAAGAAACACAATCCAATTTAGAGTCATTAGCAAAAAGCAAAACGGAAGCAATAAATCTAAAAAAAAAAGTGCAAAATCGTGGTGGGAGTGGATGTGAGTCAGGACTTAGGAAAGCTTTTCATGCCTTCTAAACAACCTAATTAGAAACATACAAATTGGGTTGAAACAGAGAAGATTTGGGTAGGGAGGAGCCGAAAAGGTGAAGATGTGGGTGATTACAAAAGGTAATCAACAATCAAGCTTCGAATTGGGTTCAATCTAGAGCAAGCTTTGGTCTGAAAATTGGAGCAATCAGTGGAAAAAATTAGGCGAGGGAAAGAGATTGAGTGAGAGAGAGAACAAAAAAAATCTGACCTTTTTTATATTTAATAAATTTTATAATTTTATAATTTACTAAATATAAAAAACCAAAAAAGGATTTTAAAAGAAAAAAAAACTGTTTTTTTTTCAAAATTCCACGTGGCGGCTGATAATTGGTCAAAGTGGTACCGGTCAACGCCACATCAGCACTTGTGACGGCAGACTAACGGATGGTTAGATTTTGTCCTCCCGTTGCATATTTGTGTAAGTAGAGGGATCAAAATGGTGCGGTTTTAAGTACAGGGACTAAAACGGTCAAAACGTGTAAGTACAGGGACCATTTCTGTGCTTTTACCGAGAAATTAAGGTCTAAAAATTATAATTGAGACTGACTAAACCATATTTTGACTCTCCAAAATTAATTATTTAAATCTTATAATAAAAAAAAAATACTTCTAATAATTCATCAATAATTTTCATTCATCATCTCAACTTCCTAAGTAGTTAAGTTTGATCCTAATAATGGAGGCAAAGAAATTAATGTGCAGCATGTCCTTTTCCTCGTGATCCAAAAAATATTGTATAACAATTCCTAAGGAGTAATTGGACTTTATGATCTTTTTTTTTTCTTTTGGCATATAGTAATATTTTTAAAATTGAAATAGTACTAGTATTTAGCTTAGACTATTTTCTAAATTAGGACTTAGGAGGGGTTATTTAAATTCTTACTATGAACAAAGCAAAAGATGTTGGTGAATCATCATCATATATTTAAAAAGAGGGTTTTGAAGATTTTCCTAATTGCGTCACAATTTATATTTTTGAAAAGAATATAATTTACGATACAATTCTGTGTTCTTTTTTCCAATTTTCAAAAGAAATTCTTCTTTTCTAAAAGAATTAAACGTACCAAAAGAATAGAAAAAAGGCACGTAACATACAAGAGAATCATGCAATTTACACACTAAACAATCTGCAAAATCTTCGAAAAGAAATTCTTTTATTTATATTCAATATACATACTATTAATACACTTAATTACCACTATATTTTCTTTGCTAAAAACAGGTTTAATTCTAGAAGTTTCATGAGTCATCGTAATTTGAAACTAAGAAAGAAAAGAACTTCCATTGTATAATACAAAAACCCATCAATTTTCATAAGCATAATTAAAAACACAAAAATCATGTTGACAGCTCGTGGAATATGCCCAACTTGGATGATTCAGGTGATTACATTTTGTCATATAAATAAAAATGTGTAATAATCAACCCAAGTTGATGTCTTCCACAATGCCATATGACCCAATTTATTTGACCCAACATGTTCTATCACAATTTTTATACCCACATTATACATTTCCATACCTTTTATCGAATTCCTTATCATATATTACGTAAAAAGAGCCGAATAATGCTTCACTCGAATCAATCCAAGAAATTCCAATCTTCGAAACCTTTTTTTCAATTATATTATGATATTAATAATAATTAACATCTTAATTTTTTTTGTATCATGATAGTAAAGATAATGATCTATATATATATATATAATAATAATAATAATAATAATAATAATAATAATAATAATAATAATAATAATAATAATAATAATAATAATAATTTTTCATATCGATCCACGATGATAGTAATGAAGAAAAATATACATAAGCATAAAATTTTCTTGATTTTGCATTGAGAGTTGAGAGAGATCGTATAATAGGCAAGTGCATGTGGCTCCAGCCTATTTATGTTTAGTATACTATTAATTTTGATGATATATATCAATTCAAAAATAAAATTTGATAGGTAATATATATATTTATGATAACCTTATAATATAGGATTAGATGGCATAGAAAATATGTAGCAGAAAAAAGATGGCAAAGAAAATGGGATGTTGGTTTTGATCAATTGTTTGCTTCTTCCAAAATCAAAAACAAAGCTTCTGCATTTTTAGTGGGTCCGCATGAGAAAATGAGGCCCACAGATTTGCTAACAACAAATGATTGGGCCCATTCAGTTTCTTATGGTTGGTCGAGATATAATATTTTCATTTTCTTGTGCTCCTAAAGATAAGTTAGATCATTTCCACCAATCTAGTTAGCTTTGCCTTTTCAGGCCTTTGGAGTCTATTAAATGGAGCAAATAAGCTTGGAAAGAGTTATCTCTTAATGGTGGTTGGACGTTATTCGATTCCGGATTAGTGGAGGTCCAATGTAACTATATATATCTGATATCATCAAAGTGTTCTTACCTAAGCTATAGCTTACTTTATAGGAGGGAAGCATTTGAATTCCAATTCAAATCCAACAGATCCAAATTCACCAAGATGATAAGATCGGATCACACCTTAACAGGCGGTCTTCCACCGTCAATAACTATTAACGCCGCTGCCCAACCCCAATTAAGCTCAACTCGCAAAATTTTCCATCCTGGAGGGCTCAATTCACCTCCCTGCTCATACGGCACAAGCTCTCAGGCTATATATATTGACGGTACTCTACCTTGTGCTTCTTCTACAATCTCTTCTACTGATGATTCTTCTGTTTTGGTTTCGAATCCTGCTTATGAGTATTGGATTCAGCAAGACCAGTTGCTTCTTCATGGGATCATAGCCTCGGCAATAGAGACAATTGTGCCGTTCTTTGTATCTTGCAATTCCTCCCAGGCTACTTGGTTGAAAATACAATCAATGTATGCCAACAAATCACGTTCCAGAATGATGCAGTTAAGGGAGAAACTACTTCAACCTAGAGGATCTAAGTCTGTCCAATACTATTTTCAGTGTCTTCAACACACTGCTGATGAGCTCGCTCTCATCAATTCTCCTGTTCAAGAAGATGATTTAGTCATCCATGTCCTCAATGGCATTGGGGTTGAATTCAGAGAGATATGTGTTGGCATTCGAGCTCGTGAGAGCCAAATTTCCTTTGAGGAATTGTTGGATAAACTTACAGAGTATGAAAGTTTCATATATATAAAGGCAACAATCCACTGAGATTGTGATGCACAGTACTCTT
>AWWV01012595.1:0-91282 GCA_001974805.1 Corchorus capsularis
TTTTTAAAAGTATTAAAAACTAACCCATTTCAAACTAAACCACCAAATATATTTATATCAATTTAAAAAAAACTATCAATTCAATGTGACAAAAAAAATACTATAAACTACCTTTTTATTTCTATACTCACAAAGTGAGTGCCATAGATCTAGTGTGTATATATATATATATATATATATATATTATTTGTTGTTTAACCCAAGATGAAATAAAGTAGTATATAAATAGAAAAAAAGATAAGGATAGCATAGGCATTGAACTTTGATCTACTCCAAAGCACAAGAAATCAAAGTCTATTTATTTCTTATGGCTATTTTATCTTTTATCATTCATTTACCCATAAATATTAAATATCATGGAAACCATTTCTTCGTACACCAAAAAAATATTATAAACCAATATTTCTTCAAAAAGATAAAATAAAATAAAATTTATAGAAACCACAAATGTCTAAGCATTCATTTAATAAGTGATAGTTTGTTGGAAGCAATGGACAAAAAATATAACAATAAAGGACCGACAACCATCCTTCATTTCTCATTAATAGGTACAATGTATCCATCCATTCCTAAAACTACATAATTCACACTTTATTTTAGCCTTAAACATTTAATCAAATAATTAACAATACCTTAGCCCATTTCTTTAATATACATCAAGGTCTTTTCTAGTGGCTTATCACATTGTCATATTATCACATGCAACAACTTCCCAAATTGTTAACATATTAATCAGAAACTCCTAATCATTAACTTAGATCCCATAAATTATAATTAATTAGAAGGAAAGAAGTATTAGTAATACTGGAAAACTGCAAATACATATGGAATCAACAACAGTGCAACATCTTTTTTAATGAAATAATTATTAACAAGTTTCAAATAACTTTAGTATTGGAAATTCTTAGGATTAAATCTTTAATCACTAGAATTAAGAGTATATATGACACCTTATCATTATATTATGCAACTGATAGAGTTGGAATTAAATTTTGATAACTAGAATTATAAGAGTCTAACATTTTATTAACAGATCACGCGATTATCAGCTACAAGATAGTTTCACGGACAATATAGTTGGCCATGGGCCAATGGGTTCGTTTGTATGTGTAGGGTGAGTGGTGACCCACCAAAATTGGAATTGGGTGAAATGTCAAAAAGAAGTGAAGGGAAGATGTCCAAGGGTGTTGAATTAGCATAATAAGCCTAATAAGGATTTGTATAAAGGAACTTGATGCCCTCCAACTTGGTTAATTATAGTTATTTTCAGTTGCAGCAGAGAGCATTTTGGGAATAAATAAGGGCTTAAAAAGATGATGATTGAGTGAGAGAGAGAGGAAGGGAAAAAAAAATAAGCACAACCTCCTTATCATGTGTATGGAATAATAAGAACAAAGTTAAAACCCAGCTCAGCTTTAATATTATTCTTCAATCTTCAATATTATTTTTGCTGCTGAAAAAAAGTTTAAGTTGATTAACTAGTTGATGAGATGCCACCTGGAATATTCAAAAACAAATTTGTTCCTTTTTCTATAAAAAGGATATGCCATCTTGGACTTAATTAAGCAGCAGCCCCCTACCAGTACCAGTACCAAGTACCTACCCTTTTTATCTTCTTCTTCCTCAGGCCCCCATTTCTCCACCCTTTTTTTTTCTATTGGTTTTGGAATATATTGGGGGCAAGGATCATTTGATTCCAACACCATTAAAAAATTTACAAGTTCATCTTGTTGCAAGAAAATTTTGGTTACAATTTTGATTACTAAGATTCCCTTTGATTGATACTTTTTTTTATTGGCTTTTTTGTAATTGTCTATTTTTTTTCTATTTCATCTATTTTTTTTGTTCAAATTTCGATTTCATCTTTTGTATCTTAGCATGGTCTCAAACACATTCATGAACAGCAGATCAAGAGAAAAAGAAAATCAGCTATTTAATAAGGCATGGTTGAGGTTAAACGGCCAAGTTTGAACTTCTAATTCAAGGTTACATATCGAACCAGTAAACCAACGTCGGTTGGGTTAAGTGGAAGAAACTATCGATAAACCATTGTAATTTATTAAAAAGAACTTGTGAAAATATTTTAGTATTCAATCATCTCCTAAAGAATCTCATTTGTATATGAGTTTAATTATACACAAGTTGATCGGCCCGCGCTGGCGCTACGGGCGTTCCTTTTTTAGAATCGTTATTTATCACCATGCATATATTAAAAGATTTTCGCCGTAAATTTATAATAGAGATCGTGCTTTGACGTGTTTATTGGGATTGTTCTGTTTCCTTTTTTAAGGTACAGATTTTTCAAAAAATAATCGACGGGAAAAAAAACAAAGTCAATAAATGCAGCACTTGTGGAATTGACAAATGGGAGGGTGCAATTAACTAAATCTGGTTCAAGAAATCTTGTAATTACCAAAAGGTAAGGGGAAAAAAGGAAATAAAGGACTATGACATGCGACTTTTTGAGTCATTTGTCAATTGAGAAATGACCAAAAAGTCTAGTTATTTAATCCCCTCAAGAATAAAAAATTAGGACATTTAAGTAATCTGTCAAGTAGGTAAAGACGAAAAAGATTAGTTCTCTAGCTCATCATCAATCCTTGATGGGGATCTTTTATTAATTCCACCACTCTATTCAAGTCCATTGAGAAATGACAAAAAAGATTACTTATTTAATCCCCTCAAGAATCAAAAGTTAGGACATTTAAGTAATCTATCAAGTAGGAAAAAACGAAAAAAATAAGTTCTCTAACTCCAAAAGCAAGCCTTGGTAGGGATCTTTTAGTAATTCCACTACTCTATTAAAGTCAATTGAGAAATGACCAAAAAGTTTAGTTATTTAATCCCCTCAAGAATCAAAAGTTGGGACATTTAAGTAATCTGCCAAGTAGGAAAAGACGAAAAAAATTAATTCCCTCGCTTCTCATTAATCCGGGGTGGGGATATTTTAGTAATTTCACATGTTTATTCAAATAATATGTAATATATATATATATGTAAGCATATTAAGATGAACTCGAGGGATACTTCAGAACTTCAGATTGTGGTTAGTTATGGACTTGTAAATCTAATTAAACATGACATCTGCATCAAGAAAAAGTTCTTTTAGATATCTAATTCAACAAAAGGTGAAGGGATGTCAAGCTAAGAAGGCATCATGTTACCATTCCACAACAATGCTAATTGCTAAGATTCATAAGCCATAGACTATATACACTGTAAAATGAACAAAATTCATGCAATAAATTACAATAAATAGTAATTTGGATTACAATGCAATATTCATGGCCGTTCGTTACCTTTTTAATTGATCCAACGACAACCCAAATATCAAGAGCCCAAATATAAGCAAGGCCCAACCCAATTTACTTTTGTCCGGTCTAACCCCATATAATTGACTTAAATAATTCATCAGAATTTTACATATAATTCATTTAAACTTTGTTTTCTTTTTCTTTTTCTTTTTTTTTTCTTTTTATTTATTTCATAGATTCCTAAGAAATGGGATACATTACTCATTCTAAGTACCAACTCTTTTTTTTTCGCTATAAATTATTCTTTCACTTTTTTTTTTGGTGAAAAGGAAGTGAATTTTCTTTCACTTGTTTCCCTCCTTTATAAAATGGTGGCACACTTATATTCAAATAACACTGCAATGCCATTGCCAACCTTTAATCTTTCTTTATGGAAATTGCAAGCTAGGAAAAAACATGATAGCAAGTAACACTTTAACAGCATCATTGAATTGTTAAAAGGCAACAAAAAGGGTCGATATATCCAATGGCAACAGCTCGAACAACAGGGGTCCAAATGAGCTATATTGCCTATAAGCCAATACATCTTCAACTAAAGAGATGATTAAAAGTATTTACCTAGTTCTTCTGTTACTCCTAACTCATAAGCCTAATAAAGTCCTTGATTAGTATATATATTCCATAAATGTCTACCACCTTCTCACTTTTAGCAAAACAAGCAGCATCCAATTTAAGACTTGCATGGGGAAGCTCAAGACTCCTCAACTTGGATTCTTAAATTTCATCATCATTTGGTAGAAAAACTGGATCATTCTCTGCATTCTGCAACATACTGCATCAACAAAAAGTTCTTTTAAATATTTAGTTAAACAAAAGGTGAAGGCATCATGTCACCATTCCACCACAATGCTAATTAAGCTTCATAAGCCATAGACTATACTGTTAAATGAACAAAAATAGTCATTTGGATTTTGGATTGATTTCAAAGAAGAAATATAAAGATTGTCAAGCAGAAAACATGGAAGTCTACCAGCTTTGAAATTGAATGTAAACAGACCAGGAAAGTAGCATGAATTGAATTCTGATAAATGAATGCCACCACACATGTTTGGGATCAGGACATGCATTTTTTAATGTTTGACTACTTAAGCACGTGAAGACAACAGCATTTCTAAATAGCTTATATATAACATACGTCTTCCAAGTTTAGTACTGCCAAAAAAGACAGTGTTTACCAACATGGAGTATCAATTAAGCATTTTACATGTAGTAGCTCTAGACGACCTAGTGAAGAAAGTGATAAGAGTTTGCACAAGGCAGAGCATGCATGACTATATGAAATAAGAAAAAATGTTTCTAAGTAATTTAATTCAATATATAAGCTATGGGCTAGGCTAAGCTACAAAATCCAAACAAACTATGACTACAGATAGATAGAAAGATCATGTAGGTTTCACCTTTTATCTTGGATTGTCCTCTTCCTCTTCTTCATCAGCATCATTGCTGCTTGAACCCATCATTGACCTAACTTGCTCCAAATCATGTTCGACGCAGTAGATAGACCTGTTATCAATAATCACAAGGTAGGGATAATTACCATGTAAACTGAGGTTTAACAACAAGAAAGAAACATTGGACTAAGCAATTTTGACTTAAACTAGAAATGATTATGCAGAACAGGCAACAGATTAAATCTCAGATTCTTGCATTGATAACTCCAAAGAATGAAAGATGTGCAGATGATGACATGACAACTTTAAAGCTTTGAAAACAATATATAGCATACACTATGAACTATATATGAAGGAATAAATAGAAAGCAGGGCAGCTTCAAAAACAATATACTATATTCTTTAACAAGTCTAAAGTAAGATAGTATGCAATAAATTACCTCTGTTTCTCTTTAATGGTTGCTCCTTCATAAGATGCAGCACCACTCTCTTTGTTTAGAAAAACCAAGCTCTCTATGTAATCCCCAGCAAAAAATGCATTAATAACACCTTGTGGTTGAACAACACGGGTAGTCTGTCTGCCCTTGGGATCATATAAAACCAGATTCCCGCTCTTTGCTTCTAAAAGATTCTCAAACTCAAACCCACCCTGACTCATATTAGGCGCTGCCAACAAAACCTCACCAGTTTCGGTCAATCCGAAAACCCTTCCTCTACATCCTCTTCCTAACACATTAATAGTATACAACTTGGTCCATGACTTGACATCTCCATATTGTGTCATCTCCCAAATATCACAATATCTAGTATCTGCTTCTCCAAAGTAATAATGAAACACAGTTAACATACCCCTATTCACCGAAATGGACAACGCAGTATCCCTGGGATTCTCTTCAGCCAAAGATTCAGGTAATTTCATCTTCCTAAACTTGTCATCTTTCATATCAAACTGCAAGACCCAATTTATAAAGCCGCCCATTTTCCGCTGGTGAGTGATCCAATGCACCCTTCCCTTTAAAAAGCATTGAGTCGAAGTCGAATCAGTCTCAATAAAGGAACATGCTACCACTTTCTCACAAACCATTCTCCACCCTTTTTCCTTGACTGAAAAAACTTCAACTTTAGGGGATTTCCATTTCCATTCTCTTCGAGGATAAACCAATCTCACAACTTTGTAATCGTTTTTCTTGGCATCAAATCCAAACCCAAGTACATACGAGTTCGGACCAACTTCATCAAAGGTAAGATTAGGGCAAGGCAACTCCATAGACTTGCTAACCAAAGGATTCCACAAAGTAATCCTATAAGTATCCCTCATATAAGGTAAAGGATGCCCATCGACATCATCAGAGAGACAGATTAAGCCATTAACCGTACCGACAATCCTTGTGTAAAGATTCCTTAATCTTGCTTCGAGTGGGGACTTGTTGATGGTTTGGTAGGTATCAAGAGACCCATTTGAGTGAATGGAGTAATTTTCTTTCATGGGTGATTCAGTGAAGCTACGAATGAGGATTCGTTGGGAACCGACAGGTTTAGCTAGGGTTTTAGCCAAATGGGTGTCGATGAAATAGGTGCTGGTGATCAAAGAGTACCATGATTTGCACACTATGGCGCACTTGATGAGTGACTCCACAGGGAGGTTGGAGAGTATTTCAAAGATGACATGTTGGGGAATAAAATCCGACATTGTTGGCTGCCAAGAGTGGGAGGCAAAGAATTCTTCTTATGGCTTGGTTTGAAGGAGCGAGTGGGAAACGCAAGTACAAATGACTCGAGTCCTTTTTTTTTTTTCGTCCAAATGACTAGAATCTTCATAACAAAATCCTCTGCAACATGCAACAGAGAGAAAATGCTCTGTTTCAGATTTAGGCAATTAAGCTTAAATACCCCTGTTTAATAAAAGGGTTTAAATTCTATTAGGATCATCCTAAAAGATTTAGGCAATTAAGCTTAAATACCCCTGTTTAATAAAAGGGTTTAAATTTTATTAGGATCATCCTAAAAAGGTGATTTTTAGGATTCCATTAAAATGATGTCACCTAATCAATTTTGAATCACCACCAAGATAAATTTTACACCTTCATTCACCATATAAACTCTTATTAATTACATATCTTAATTACATTAATTCACCCTTGATTCTAGTTAAGATTGGATTTATTTAGTTAAAATATTTTTTCCATCGTTAAGAATTATAAGAGTAAATTTTATTATTTATGATTATTCTTGAAAATTACCACCAATCATTTTTTTAATTGAAACCATTCACACCCATTTATAGCTCTAATACTTTTAATTTCTTTTAATTAATATTTATTAATCAAAAGAATCAAATTGTGATGACCAATTAAATTAATTAATATAATATTTGAATTTATTCTAAACCAATTAAATTAATTTGCCACTATTAAAGAAAAAATATATTTCACATCCAAAACCGATCTTAATGTGAAAAAAAAAGTCACGTTATAAGGTAAAAACAAAATTTATTAAAAAAAAAGTCACATTGCAAGTGAAAAAAAAGAAGTAAGTTAAAAATAAAATTTATTAATAAAATTATTCAATTTTAACTAAGGTTAAAATTATGTTAAGGCAATTAATAAAAATTTAATTAGGTGAGGTAGGGTGTAAATTAGGATTTGATGATGATTCAAAATTGATTAGATGACATCATTCTAATGAAATCCTAAAAACATCCTTATTTAGAATGATCCTAATAGAACTTAAACTCTTAATAAAATAATAATAATAATAATAATAACGCCTTCCCTGTCCAACGACAACTCCAAATATTAAAAGCCCAAAATTAAGCAGGGCCCAAGCCAAATTATTACCAATACCAAATTTACCCAAGAAGTGGCTGTATAAAATTTACATTTTAGCCAAATTTACCCAACAAAAAGGGGTCAATATATCCAGTAGCAACAGCTCCAAAATCATGGGTCCAAATGAGCTATATTGCCCATCATTAGCCAATACATAAGCCATAGACTATATACTTTTAATTTTAAATGAACAAAATTCATGCAATAAATTACAATACATAGTATTTGGAATGATTTCAAAGAAGAAATATAAAGGTTGTCAATGAGTGGAAGGAATGGCCAAGTTTGAGCTTCTAAGTCAAAGTTACATATTGAATCAAGTAAACCTACGTTTCTTGGGTTAAGTGGAAAGAACTCTCGATGCACCATTCTAATTTATTAAAAAGAACTTTGTGAAAAAATTTTAGTATTCAATCATCTCCTAAAGAATCTCATTTGTATATAAGTTGATATATGTAAGCATATTAAAATGAACTCGAGGGATACTTCAGAGTTTCAGAACTTGAGATTGTGGTTAGTGATGGAGTTGTAAAATGTAAATCCAATTAAACATGTCATCTTCTTTTAATTAGATTCTTTAGTTAAAAGAGTTTCTGTTTCATCTTTAAATAGATTCTTCACTGTTTCTAACTTCATTTTTGCCTGTTCTTTTTTTCCCCCAATCTTGTTTAAAGTACCATGTTATACTTGGTTGATTTGACATCAAGTATACCAGAGGATTACGAGAGAAATAACTGAAACAAAAGTTAGTAACAAGGAAACAGGAATGGAAAAAGGAGATTAATTTCATTACAACTACAGAGTAGTAGAATGTTTCAAACATTGGGATAAATATACAAAGGAGATCGAATTGTGATCCCTGATTTTAATTTAAGAAAGCCCAGAAAAGAAGCTTCACAAAACAGATTTAAGATTTTTACCAGGACAAGGCTTTGATGATTCATTTGTATAAAAGACCAAGGCCTATACATTTCCCTCCCTCCCACTTTCTTTTCCTAGCTTTCATCTTCAAATGGATTAGATCATTAAAATCTCTGCCTTCAGTGCCAAAACCCCATCTCTTTTTGTCAGTTTCTTTTAACAATTTCCCTCCCTTTCCTCTTCCTTTTTCTTCTGCTTCCTTCTTCAAACAGTCTCCTCCTTGTTGAAGTGAGATCATTTTTCCCTTTGGTTGACATGCAGAAAGTCTTCAAATGCCTCTCATCAACTATTCAGGTCGAAGTTCTTCGCCATTGCCTTTTACTTTTCTTCTGAGGCAATTTAAATGGACTCCAGCTTTTTCTGCGTTTAGAGGTTTCACAAAACAGCCCAGAGGCCAAGGCCTGCTGAAGCCACAACTCAAATTCTTCTTCATCTTCATCAATCATTTCAGCATCTAAATCCCAAGGATACCTGCTGGAGTTGGATCTCTGTGTCTTCTCCAATCCAACCATGTTTACATGGAAACTAGGTCGATGGGTGTTCGGCCTACATGCCATTCCCTGCAAAAAACCATTTCAGACTGTAAATTAATACATACAAGTTTGCAATACAACATCTTTATAGTTAAATCTTGGAAATACATTACTGTCACCGGGATTAATCAGCTTCTAAATGCTAATTGTGAGAGGCTGCCAAATCATTAATTAAGTTCTATTTGTCGAAGTTGATTACTGATTATATATAGCATTTAGACTTAATGAAGATGAGCTCACTTATGTCATATTTTAATCCATCGTACTATCTTCCACTCAAAAAGAAATTCTGCAGACCAGATAGAGTTTGAAATATAAGCTAGAATAACAAATGAAGAAATTCGTTCTTTATCAAGTAACAAAAAGTTGTAGTTGTTGGGTTTCAAATGACTACATATTGTTAAGCGAAACCACAAGTGCAGCTTGAACATGTCTCATATCAAGGGAAGTTCACTAAGGTGATGGAAAACGACCAAATTAATCGCATTCTCATTTTCAGTTTGAACCAAATAGTGCAAACACTATTGGTTTTCGTTTGAGGATCTAGTATTCTGTTTTATCTTCTTTAGTTTGGTGTCAATTCTTCATAAGATGAAATTAACCAATAAAACTAACACTTGTACATTAATGTGTGCAAACTACACAAACCACTAACCTGACAAATAGCCCATTCTGAAACATCGAAGATCTTGCTCTCAGCACAAACAAAAGCACGTGGTATTTCCACCTACAAGAAGGTAAGATACCAAATTGATAAGGGTAACGAAAAGTAAAGCCTTTTAACAGCATGAAATTGAAAGAATGGGACCAAAATTTCTGATAATTTGATAAAAGATTACTGCAGATGTTTACTTGAACAACTAAATCACACATAGAACCAAGCATACTGCATGAAAGGAGAGAAATATCCCTATCTAATGCTTACATCCTCAAAAAAGTAATTTTAGCCTCATAAATGTCTTTACATATTTTGTTATTGCATATGAAGTACTTATGGAAAAAACCCTGAAAAATCAATATCCTATCAATCTTCAAATTTTCAATGTCTTTTTAAATGTCTTTACATATTTTGTTATTGCATATGAAGTACTCATGGAAAAAAACCCTGAAAAGCCAATATCCTTTCAATCTTCAAATTTTATCTCTGTTCTTTCTTTCCCCACAATTTGTATTTAAGCAATTCTTATTGACTTTGTGAACACTGCTTTGTTTTCATACACAGGAATGAATAAAATAGTTGCAAGATCATCACCGGTCTCCCACAATATATATCATATAATTCGATAATCAGTATACTTTCGAATCTGACGAAGTCAAAAAAGTCCAAGTGAACCAAAGGCATAAATTAAGAGCCACTCAGGAACTAGTAAGTCAAGTTGCTTCTTTGAAAAGAATCAACATACATTCTCAGGGGTCTTCCATCTGTTAAGTAGCCAAGTTACTAGAATACAAGTTGCAACTGTTAACATGGCTAAGATTAGATGGTTTATTCGAAATAAAAATGGCAGAATCAGAGAGCTCAAACCTTGGTCTGAATAATCCTTTAAACTCATTATATTATAAGCATCTCTCTTATTCCAAAATAAAAACAAGCAATTTTGAAGTAAAATTTATTAGTTTCTGTTTTAAATTTTAACTTCTTTACACAACATGAAGAAGACTATGGACAAAGCAAATCACCATTTTGATAATAAATTTTTTTGACAAAAACACCGACAATTTGCAGGCCATTCCAAATTCAGTCGAAACAATCAATCCAGCATGGTCAAACATTTAAAAAAAAAAAAAAAAAAAAAAAAAAAAAAAAAGAAAAAGAAGAAGAAGAAGAAGAAGAAGAAGAAGAAGAAGAAGAGAACCTACCTTTTGAGGCCTATCAAACACCAGTGAAACCTTTGTACTCAACCATCCATCTCCATCCTTGGCTTGATGATATTGACAGCAATCCTGAAGTTAAAAAAAATAATAAGAAATTTATGAAACACATTTGGGAAACAAATTTTGTTAGTTTGAAAGATGTGCAGTGTGTGTGCTCTCAGACTGGCATGCATGTTCTTCCATGCAAGTATATATGTTGTGTACGTGCTGTGTTTGTCTGTATGCAAGAGGAGAATGATTGACAAGTGCTTTAAAAAGCATTACTGGATCCTGCCTTCAGAGACTCTACAATGGGATACCTTAAAATTGAGCACAAGTTGGAAAATTTTCTTTTCTCCTCACTCAATTTGTTGGCTTTAATGTTTTGAAGTTTCTTAACTGTTGTAGCCATTATTACTTTTGTTTGACAGATAGCTTTGTTTTTTAAGCTGCAAGCATTAGATTGACCAGCTTTCACATCATTTTTCTCATATATGATAGAATAATTGTTATCCCACCATGAACAGGCATCTATTCTCATTTATGCATCTACTTGAGCCATCCCTGTTGATACTTGACCATAACTAAAAGGAGATATACATTAGGATATCATATACTAGTAGTATTGATATTAAGGGTGTGTTTTGGCAAGGGTGGGATGGGATGACGGTTTGTGCATAAAAATATTGTAACTGCTTGTGCCAAAAAAAAAAAATGCACTTCCAATATTCTTATGCACAAGCCGTCATCCCATCCCACACATCATCCTTGCTCAAACACACTAAAGATATTGCACATATATTTATTACTATTTTTCTAACTTTGTAATCTTTAAAGTCATAGAAATAGCTGTAATAATTGAAACTAAAAACTACACTTTCAATAGGCTTATGACTCAATGTTTCATGATTAAGCCTTATTAAGAAACAAGTGTGAATGTTAGGCCTCTTAAAATATTGGATTTGAAAAACAGAAAGAAAATATTGAAGTTTGACCAACCTGACACCATCTAGCCTTGGCCTTGTTCCTATTTGTGCACACCCATATATGTGAATTACCACACTTCGTGCATTGTATACGCCTTGATTCTTCGGAGCAATGATCTGGACTAGCCTGCTGAAATGGGAGAATGATTGGAACATATTATTCTTACACTACCACTCAGCATCAACGAACTTGCTTAAAATCACATGAATCAGCATTCAGCAGACAAAAAGAAAATTGCACGCAGCCACTAAACATGACCCTATGAGAGCATGATGACTAAAAATTGATTGCCAGAGGCAAACATTTTGGTCATATTGGACAAATTTTAACCTCATTAACCAATTGTGAGATCAAAGAATCTCAACCCCAGAAATTCATATACTGGTCTACACTCAAAGGACAAACTTATTGGAGAAATACTGGCATTTAAAAAGAAAAAACGAACACTCTGAAGAATTTATTATGCTAGAAAAAGGAACAACGAAATAAAAACTACCTGCCGTGAAGAGCCATGAGACTTTTGACAGACGCTCTTAGTCCTGGATTCTTCCTTTCTCAATTGCTCATCATAGTCCCTCTTTTTCATGGAATCAGAAAGAACCTACAAATCCATGCCAATGCAAGCAGCGTAAGCCGTAAAGCCAAAGCCAACAGTTTCTGAAGTTATAGATATTTTTCAACTTTAATTTCAGGTGTACATAAAATGGCAACTCAAAATACAAATTATATTTAGACTAAATAACAGAAACAATAAAAACATAGATGCTCACCTCATAAGCACATTGCAGTTTCTTAAATGATTCACTGGCTAAAGGACTTCCCATATTTTTATCAGGATGTACAAGCATGGCCTGTCAAAAATAGAATTGAAACTGAGAAAGTTAGTGGGAGTGCCAAAGAAGAATATAAGAAGAAGGCTAATTGAAGGATCCTTATGCAAATGAAAATAAGAGAAACATATATTCTGTTGGTCCTTGGACCCTAAAACATTCAACCATGTTTCTTTCTGTTGGCCAAAACAACCAATATTTCTCTTGGATTCCAACCCATCCATTTCCACAAATACTATGATCCTTTCACTTAACCTAATACTAGATGAGGAAATAATTTATAAGAAATAAAGGCTAAAATAATGAAACGTAGTCCAAATCACTTCAGTGAAATGGACAAGTAATCCTCAGATCTGATTAGGCTTTTACGGAAATAAGTACTGATGACTATGATGTTTAGACAACTGAAATGTGTATGCCTTTTTTCAGAATAGTATCTACCTTCTTTCGGTATTCCTTTTTCAAGATTGCAGCATCAATTTTAATGTGACGAGCAAACCCCAATGCATCATAATGGTTTGTGCTATTCAATATTCTTTTCATTTCATCAGCCGAACTTGATTCTTCCTTGACTACCTGTTTAGCAGAAAACTCCTTTTGACTAATAACTGATGTAGTAGCAGATTTGCTGGATGACTTGCATGGCTGCACTTTTTCAGGTTCATCAGTGGGAATAGAGTATTCACATTCTCCAGACAAATCATCTTCCATAACTGGTTTTGATTCCTTCTGCTCCTCATAATGCGTATTTTCACTTGCATTATCAAAACATTGGAGCAAATAATTCAATACATCGTTCGAGAAAAATGCAAGGTTTATTGATAGAAAAACACCAAGCCATCCAACTCGAACTTTGACAAAATAAACAGAGTATGTAGTCGCTATCAAGACTATCAACCGTGCATGACTTAAGGAGAACAAATAACCTGCGCAGAGAAATAAAACTTATCAGATGATGATATATTTAGCTTAAAATAGAGAACCTTTAATATGGCTAAGTAATTAATACCAAAAACAACTGCAGTCAAAGGATCCTACAATTTTCACTTGAGAATATACCATTTTTCCCTTGATCATATAGAACTCAATTAGATCAGATAAAACAAATACCACTAGCAATTGTGTTTAAACTTGCTAGACATGTGAAACCTCTGCATTCATAAACCATAAGCATGGAGAACAAGAGCCTAAGATGCTCTGCATACATAAATTAATGTCTCATCAGAGAATGAGAGAGATAACTCCTTTTAATTTTTTTTTAAAATAAATTATTTTTTATCAAAATCCAAACCTTTCAGTTTTAGTTTCCATGAGCATAGCCAACATGACCAGCTTTATTTCAAAAACAATGAGATCAAAGAGCAAAATTAACTTGCAAAATATGTGCTCTTTCCTTATATCTTCTTGTAGATTCTCTAGTTTAACTTGCCTTACATATGAACAAATACATGTATATGGGTATGAATATGTGCCATAACAGATGTGAACATAAAGTTAGTAAAAAACTATGGACATCATGTTATTGACAAGAAAATTCATGGCAGGAAGCAAGAAACGAGCCATACCTCCAACTATAAACAATGTTCCTGTTATCCAAAAGTTAGCATACATCCATAATATCAAAATGCCGAAGAGTCCTACAATAAAGAGTCCTGGAGTGTACCCTAAATACTGAACTGCAGCTCCAGCAGCTCCCTGAAACACATGAGACCAGATTGTAAGTCTGATTCTCATTTTCTAATTACAAAAATTATACATTATAAGATTGATTCCGCTCAATAAAACTAACATACTCCTTATTTAGTCTTAGAAAGTTAAAACCCACCACAACCCCAGTAAAACCAGACCCTCACTAAGTATCTTTTAACTTATAAATATTCAAGTGTTCCACCATTACCACCTCTTACCAACCAGTAGAAACTAGAAAGCAATTGCTATCAGAGAAAATAAACATAAACTATAGGTTAGAAAAGACAAAATCTTAACCTTTGATGTCACAACTGTCAGAGATGTTGTAGCACTATGGGATATTAAAGATTAAGTGCTCAAAACAAACTTCAATAACATTAATCACATCTGTCTGCAGACAGTTTTAGGCAGAGAAATTATGGGCAAAAAGGGCAGCAATTTATCAACAATATCCCTGTATGATGGTGAAGGATCATATCAATAATATCAACAAGCAAAAGCATTTTGCATTCTTACATGAACTTCAGGATATGATTTCTGATTAACAGTTCAGCAATCAGCACTATAAGCCCAGAAGTAAAAGTTTCCATCTAAATCAAAACATTCTTGCCCACAGGCCAAAATTGAACCAAAGCTATCACAAGATTGGCTAATATACAATCCAAGTAATCAATCATCCTTTTTTTTTTTTGGAGAGTTCATTCCAATCAAATTTTACAAGTCCAACTAACTAATCAAATTCAAAGCCATCTAAAATCTACAAATAGCTTGAAAATTGACCAACAACTCAAATCAATCAAAATATAAAAACAATCACAACCGATTTAACAAGAAATGAAAGAATACATACCATACTTAGAAGTACATAAAGCAAACAAGACATGGAAGTCAAGCTGAGGAAGCAACTCCACATTATAACAAGCAACGAAGCTGAACCCAGTTTGACACATGACTGAAACCCTCTCACTATACACTCTTTCCAATAAATCAAGAGCAACTTCGAAAATTTCCAGAATTTTACACATCCACTACAAACCATAGGCCAATGCCTCTCCATTAGCAACCCCATTTTATCCCTACACCAAACCACAGCTGTCTTCGCCTTGGAATAAACATGTTTCTGAGATTGTAACCATTTCCAGCCTTGCTTAAACAGGCCTATATCCTCCATCACCGTTTTAGGCTTCGATCCAGCTCAAAAAGTATCAAATTTTTGCTAAGAAAATGGACAGAATAATACCCATTTCAGGCATTGAAATTTAGAGGATCAAAAACATACTCATTTGCCCATTTATCAGAAAAAAGAAGAAAAAAATACCCATTTGCTTCATTATAATAGAAAATAAAAAATACCCATTTGAGTGATTGCAGTTAGGACTGTAAATTCGATCACGCCGGGTTCGTTCAACGCAAAAATGTTGCTTCACATGTAAGCTTCTAAAAAGGGTAAAAACAAAAAAGAGCCAAAAGATTGAAGCAAATAATTCCCCTTTTTTGACTCTGAAAATCTGAAACTAAACCCAAAGACCATATGAGCAAAGTAAAGAAGATGATAAGGTCAGTTGAGTTGGGTGGGGTGAGTTAAAGCTAAATTAAAAGAGGGATAAATTTGGGTTGAAATTTTTGGGTATTTTGGAGTATGGTAAGACAAAACCCTAAATAATGCATAACTAGCTATTCTTTTTTTATATTTCGAGTAAATATTTTGGTTTTTTCAGGGAGTACTCGTGAAAAAGAGAGCTGAGTTGAGAAAAGTTTGAAAAAGTTATTCTAAAGACATATAGAGAGAGACAGACAGACACATGAAGAAGAGAGTGAACAAAGCTTACTCTTACTGAGCCAACTTGAAAAAGGTAGAAAAACATTAGACAAAAAGACAAACTTGGAGATATTTATTTTTTATTTTAAGTAATTTTTATTTTACTTTGTTTAACTTTGGTTTAGATAATCTTTTTTTTTTAATTTAACAAGGTATCTATGTACAGAGAAGAATTAAGTTAAGAGATTAAATTCTTTCTGTAAGGTATGAAATAGTCTTTAAATCTTTTTTTTTTCCCACTTGTCAAGATGGGACTATTTTAATATCCCTCAAACAGATGTGAGTACAATTACAAGTCTTATTTATGAATTGGGAAAACATGCATAGGGAAACTTACTTCAAATTAAGATATCGGATAGAGTTCTTAATCTTACCAAAAAAATACCAATCATTTATCAATTTGTTTACATAAAATTTGCTACAATAGTATAGTAATTAATATTTCTAATGAGCATATTTATAGAGATGGGTACAATTTAACAAAAGCATATTTATGATATTGTAGAATGTTAGAAATATAGGGTCAGAGAGTTTGGTCATGAAACATGATGATCAACATGGCTTTAGGACCCACTTGTTATAAAAAGGAACTTCCTAACATTTGCTAATCTCATCATACAACCATGACATGCTGCTGCTCATAAAATTTTGGCTTCACTTCATCCACCAATGTGCCATGCCATCAAACATTTCCTCCTCCTTTCCTTTTTTTTTCTTTTTTTAATTATTTGATGAATTATTTGATTTTTCTTTCTTTTTCACTAATGAAAACAAATGTTTCAATAATTAAAGATTCTCCCCCCCAAAAAATATAATTAAGATTCGTTTTCTAAGAAAGTAATTAGAATAAGATTATGTCATGTCCTTTTAAGTCAAACCAAAACTTAAAAATAAGGCAGCACAAGTGAAGCAGGTCGTGCCCTTAAGAGCACAAAAACATTTCCATTTCCTTAGGTTATACCCATTAATCAATGGGTATAATTTTGTGGCCAAAAAAAAATGGGTATAATATATTTTTCTTTAACAAACTTGCTACAACCAATCAAATGAAAGAATGTCCCAAACCCAAAGCCTATGTATATACTTATGTTTTCTTCATGCTCATGCAATTAATACCAGACATCTTCGTCCTCAATTGCCTGATTGGGGCACGTCAAGCCTCATAATCATTGTCTTCATCTTTGTCGGTGAAGAGCATAGAAGAAAAAAGTGAGATCCTTGAGCAACTCCACAAAAAAATTTCTTTCAATTTACCAAACATGGTACATTTACAAGAGTGTACATTCGGCAATTCGACGAAGTACAGCACACTGGCTAACAATTTACAAAATGGAAAAAAAAAAATCAAAACCCAAAGATAAAATGAAATGAATAATTTTTTTCTCATATTTTGTTTGCTTCAATGTTTAAACACTCCGATCGTATGGAGCACTTAAGGTCATAGTTGCAGAAGCTGAGTTTCCTGATGACAGGGTTAGGGTTGAATTGTCCAGGTTTTCTGAGCTAGAGGAAGCATTGTAAGAAGATGTATACTTGCTTCCTGTATGGGGTTTCTCAGAACTTCGCACTTTGAGGTCCATAAAATCAGAGATTAAGCCCGGCTTTGTTATCGTCCTGTCCTCAACATTCTTCTCGCCAGTTAGCATCTTCACCACAGATGACATAGTTGGCCGGAGTTTGGGAGTATCTTGGGTGCAAAGAAGACCGACTTTAAGGAACCTACAAGCCTCCTCCGCGTCAAAATCACCGTTCATTGCTGTGTCTACCAACCCAACCAACTCCCTTCGCTCGTAAAGGTCCCATGTCTGCAAAAAGATATTAATCTGTCATGAACCCCAAACTTTCTTTTTTTTGCTACATGAACCCCAAACTTTCTAATAGGTAGATTGCACTACTTTCCCTTCTTCATAGACTAGACAATATTTGATTTTCCTTTTCTATATATATACTTATAAACAGGCAAAGATATCAACGTGCTAATCTAGAACTAGGGAAATAATATGCTTTAATGAGAAACTTAAACGCTGATCTTCAAAGATGCCCAAAATTCAAAATAAGTAAAAGAAACATACATACTCATCATTCTTCTGCATTAAAGAAGCATCATCTGCTTAGTTAAATTTTTTTGATCTTCTATTCACAAACATCACTTATTTCCATTGAAAGATTTGAATTTAATTTTGAAACTGGAACTCCAGCCATGTGAAGATATAACAAGATTTAGCAGAGGAGAAATCACTGCAGTTATAATGTAAGATGTTTTATAAGTTGCATGTCAATTCTAATAGATCAATGATTAATTTTCTTTTTTAATCAAAACATTAAGGAGTTAAAAGGATTAAGTAACTTTCCAAGGAGATATAACATATTTATTTCTTTGCTCATTTCATAAGCGGTTGATAATCTCTAAGGAAAAACTCAAAGGAAGTCATAAGCACTTAACCAGTAAAACACCCTTTAGTATCAAAACAATTGCAATAAAAAGAGTCTTCAACCATAATTGAATAGACTCAAATTCATAAACATACCCGTTCCAGGAGATACTGTTCTCCTACTGGAAGCTGTGTATTTGTGTTACATCTGCCACTAACAGTTTCTATGAGGAGAACACCAAAACCGTAAACATCTGCTTTCCGTGTCAACTGCCCCCTTATTGCATACTCTGGTGCTAGATAACCTCTGAAAGAGTGAACGATAACGTAAATGACAGTTGATACTTGTTAAAAATAAAGCATATGCACTGAAATTCAGTTGTATAAGTATGACATATGCTTGATAAATCTAATGACAGCTAGCTGGAGAGATCCTAAACTTAACAACACAATATGACTTGAAAATAAAGGCTAAATTTAAAGAGAGAACCAACTTAAATTAAATTTGTTGAATTATATCAAGAAATTTACATCACATATGTAGCCTTAGATAATACTATGATATTCTGTGCTAATTCAAAACTAAAATACGTAAGTACTTTAAAACTCAAACAGGTAACAGGGTGGTTGGAGCCTTACATTGTTCCAGCCACACGAGTGCTGACATGAGTCATGTTTGCTGGGATAAGCTTTGCCAAGCCAAAATCTGATATTTTGGGTGTCAGGTCTCTATCAAGAAGAATATTGCTTGCTTTGATATCTCTATGAACAATGTATGGCCGTACTTCGTCATGAAGATAGGCAAGCCCACGTGCAATGCCAATACATATTTTAGACCGTGCTTTCCAATTAAACTGGACATTACTGTGACCACTACCTGCAAATGAAAAGGTTTTAACAGCTCTCAGTTTCAAGGTGGTTTAAGCTTTATTAGCACTGTGTGCGCCTTTATATTGTACTAACATGCATTTTATGCAACTGTACTAATTCTATGGTTAACATTTGAAATGATGCAGGATTCCTAAGAATAAAAACAAAATATTTCCACTATCCCCGTCCTATTTTAAAATGCTCAAGAATGAAAAGAGAACCACCTTAAATAGAGTCGGACATAGTATTCCAATTTTGCCCTTTCATAAATGAGGTAACCTTTTTCTCTTTATTTTTACTTTATAAACAATTCATGTAGTGGAAGGATAGTTGGATTTTAGATGTTTGATAATTGTCAGTCTTTAAATTTTAGTTATGCACAAAATTTTCAGAACATCTTAAATTACAAGCGAGAATAGTCATGCCATGAAAAGCAGTGTAAAATATATATAAATATCATTTTCTGAAATATATGGCTCTAGGATGAAACTACTACTCCATGGTATTAATAATACCCTTAATAAACAATAAACTGAACTTTTAAGTGAAGAACAATATAAAGAAATTACCAAGAAGAGTCTGCGCAAGGCTATTGTTCTCAAGATAGTTGTAGACCAAGATTCGGTGATTATCTTCCACACAACACCCATAGAGCTTGACCAAATTTTCATGCTCTATTTCGGAGATCGTCTTAATCTCTGTCACAAATTCCCTGACCCCCTGTCTTGATTCAGCTGAAAGAACTTTAATAGCTGCAATCTTTCCATCTTTTAGCCGCCCCTGAAAACCCAGAGTGCAATTAAAGAGGTTTCTTTCACAGAAAAACACAAAGTAGACAAAAGACCAAGTAAACAATGTTCAATATGAAATATGAATGTATATTGAAGCAGCATACATACCTTATAGACAGAACCAAAACCACCTTCTCCGATTTTATTGGCAAGGCTAAAATCTTCAGTAGCACTTCTTAATTCTTTGTATGTATAAAATCTTACGTTTTGAATGCCAAATTCTGTTTAAAAAGGAAACAGAAAAAAGAAGAGAAGATTAGAAAATTCTGTTATTAACATAGCTTTAGACAGGTGCCAAAAAAATAACATAAGCTTTAGACACTACTAACGTTGAATCCAATCTTAATCTGTAATTACAGAGTCACCAGAATCTGAAGAGCTCTTTTTTCTTCTAAGACAAGTAGAAGTAAAAGAGAAAGACAACACGGCGATATAGAAAAGCAAGTTTATTACAAGGTTGGAAGAGTAGAAATTGAAAGTTCAGAAGTTTTCACAAGTTAGAATTGTGGTATGTAGGTCCTATGAGACATAGGGAAACAGTAATGAGAGAGGATCCAATGACAGGATGAGTGATAAAACTGCTTAATTTCAAATGAAAGTATAAAAGACTTTCTAATTGCTAGAAGAATACTTCAGAGTTCAGACTCACCTTCATCAACCTCAAAAGAATGGTTGGCTGACGAGTCATGTCTACGGAATAAGAAAGAAAAACAAGTCATAGCTTTATGACGCACCACTGACCAAGTTTCTTATATTTAACCAATGCTTAGTATCAAAGCAGTTCTCAGACCTGCGAAGAAAATCATTCATAAACATTCAAGAAGATGCACATATGCAATATCAGAAACATTCAAGAAGATGCACAGATGATAGAAGTTCAAGACTTGAACTCACATTGTAGAGGAAGAGGAGTTTAAAGTTCATGATAGAAGTAAAAGGAAGTATCCCACATTATTAAGTTTGTTCAATCAACAGTGTGATTAAATATATAACAAAGATGCACTCTTAACTTAGAGAACTGACATTAATTCCATAAAACCCAGGGCTAATGCAATATCTACATACTTCACACTGAATTCTGTTCTTGAGACCCCAAAACTAATTTACTTTCATTGTTTAATTTTTACAAAAAGCAAACTCTACAAAACAATTTTCACTCCATATACACAAAAATCTCAGGCTCTTTAAGTGCATCAAGCTTGAATCAGAGTATTGCC
The DNA here is from genome assembly GCA_001974805.1 of Corchorus capsularis. Classification (NCBI taxonomy): domain Eukaryota; kingdom Viridiplantae; phylum Streptophyta; class Magnoliopsida; order Malvales; family Malvaceae; genus Corchorus; species Corchorus capsularis. The sequence goes on from AWWV01012595.1 coordinate 21,417, forward strand.
CATTGCATCAAGCTTGAGTCTGAGTATTTCCCCAGAAGACATACTCTTGGTCCTTTTTCCATGAAAATAACAAAAAGCAATTAGTCCACCACAGACTTCAGAAATCATATGTTAGCCTGTTTACTCCAATTCTATTTAATCAAAAACAATTCAACAGACCAAATTCCTAGTTTGGCAATTAGCTCTAGGGATTTGATCCTACATGTACAGCTTATGCTCATATCAAGATTAAACATCAAATAAAAGGAAATTATGCCAGAAAAAATTCATATATAAAGAGGCAAACCCATCAAAAATAAGTCAAACTTATCAATTGATCAGACAAAGTTGAATTTATAACCTAAACCTACATGGTTCCCATAAGAAAAAAAGAGACACCAATAACCCCAAGAAAGAAAAACTGTTGGATACTAAAGAAAATCAAGTAAAGGAAAATCAAAAGTAACAGGAAGAAAATCAATTGACCAAACAAATTTGAAGACTTGAACTCATACATCTACATAATTCAATAAGAGCAAAAGAGGGCAAATACCAAAAACAAAGAAAAACGAGAAAAAACCCAGAAAGAAAACTGATAGATGATCAGCTAATCAGCTAAAGAAGAAGAAAAACAAAGTAACCCATTACAGGAAAAAAGTGAACTGACCTGAAAAGCTGACACAAAGGAAATGCTTGGAAGTAGGAACAAGTTGATGAGAGGACAATTATTATCGAGTTAACTAAGAAAGCAAGAATTCAAAGTCCATGAAGGAAGGCGTACGCAGTTTTTGAGTTGATCTTTAAATTTAGCTTAGGAATTAGGAGAAAGAAAGAGCCACTCAAAACTGACTTCTCAAAACAAAAAAATTTATGCTTTTTTCTAATTTTCTCAATGATTCATTTATAAACAGCAAGTTGAGAGCCAAAAACTTTAGAAAATTTCCCAACTGGAAATGGGAAAGAAATGAAGAAAGAAGGAAAGGTCAGAAGAAGAAATATGGGTTGCTGAGCCTTGTTGGTCAACTCGGTTAATTAAAATTAAAAGTTTAAAACTCGGACTGGGACTGGGTCAACTATTTGCTACGTGCCCTTTTCTGACTCTATTCATCACCCATTTTTGCTTTCATATTTTTAGTTTAAGTTTAATTTTCTAAATTAATTAAATGTTTTATCTCAAAAAATATTAATTAAATATTTTACTTGTAGTCTATCATCACTCTATCTATCATCGTATAATAAGGTCATAAATGTACAATTGGAATTTCTTACCCAAATTCTAGTTCAACGTCGACGATGTTGATAGTTATTTTAGTTAATTACCCCAAAAAGAAGGTGGTACTTTTTATACTTTAACTAATTCAACAAATTGATCATATTTATAACATTTTTTTTGACCTAATATTAACATTACTAAATGCATTGACCCAAAAAAAATATAAGCTCGTTTCTTTGGAGTGTTAACCTTTTTACACTTTGATAGACTAGGCTCGGACTAAACTTAGGATACCCATTTTTTCAAAAATGAAAAATATTAGAAGTGAGAAATTATAGACTACACCCTATATCTATGACATTATAAATAAATATCTTATGTTTAGAACTTGTTTTGTAAGGTTTATTCTTATATATGAGTGGTTAAACTTAGTGACACATGAAAAATTAAATTTTAGAAGTAAATCCTTAATAGAGTATATTTGATTTATTAAAATATATATTTGTTATTTATTGTGTGAATCACAAGTATTTATACTCATCTTAATGATTTATAATTAATCATGATGAAGACTTGAATAAAGTTCGAAATTATGTTCAAGTTACATAATCTAATGATAGAGTATTAACTCTTAGTTTCAGTGACTAAAACCTTCAATCTTAGTAAAAAACAATACAAAACACCTTTATTAAAGTACTTTATTATTTTCATTAAAGATTAATTTTTAAGTAAATAATAAAGGTCTTTTCGAAAAAGTAAATAATAAAGGATAAAGAGGAAAAAGATGTTTTCTATTTTAAAAAATTGAACATTATCTTTAAACATCCCATAGTACGAGGCTGTACATAATACTACAATCTGCCTGGGTCTTGGTCTTGGGCTGACTTGACTTCCCGTTCCGTTCGGCTTGAACACTACAGACACTGAGCTTCTTTGGCCCTTCCCTGACCTGCTATGATCTTTGCAGGTCGACAAAGCCAGGAAGAAGAAAGAGAAATGAAGATAATTTATTTATTTTTTCATTAAATAATAAATCAAAACAACACCTAACATTTTTATTATAAAAAAGTTGAAAAAGCTTTCATATATACTATGCCTCATTAAAAGCGAAAAAAAAAAGGGAAACGCAATCTCAGACAAGAACAAGATGCAAAACGCAGTCACCAAGGTTGCTGTGGTGGGGAGTGGAAGTATAATAGCAATAACCCACTTTTTCTTTTATGCTGATTTCATTTCTGATATAATTAAGTTCCTTGTTTGACATTGAAAATTTTGTAATCGACAGTTTCTGGAGCTGTTTGTGCGGCAATTCTGGCGAGGAATGGAGTTTCTGTGACCCTTTTTGACTCTGCTAGAGGTCCAGGTGGCCGCATGTCTCAAAGAAGGTTCCTTTTAATTTCTTCTCTCTCTCTATTGTTTATTTCTCTTGCAAATTCATATCCTTTGACAAAATTTCAACTACCCTTTTTCATATTTTAATGTTTGATGGTGGTTACAAAGCAGAAAAAAAATAACAATTTCTTATAAATACTTTAGTGGATTTACCAACAATAGAAGGAAAAAGTTCATAGTTTTTAATGGATTCCTACTATTGACTATTGTTACTATAATTAGAATTATTATATTTACACAAGTGGAATTGTTGGGATCTTTTGAAATTAGAGAGCTAAGTGAAGATGGGAAAGAGCTGTTATTCGACCATGGGGCTCCTTATTTCACAGTAACAAATCCTGATGTGTTGAGTGTTGTTGGTGAATGGGAATCAAGAGGCCTTGTTGCTGAATGGAAACTGAATTTTGGGTCTTTTGATTGTTCTTCCAACAAATTTGTCAACATTGAACAACAGGTTCTTTCAACTATATTTGTATTGTTCATAATTTGTATTGTTCATACAGCAACTATTATAATAATAAATAAATATTATGCACTTGTCTAGAATATTCTTTATCTGTTCTTTTGGTCACCCGCTACCTTTTACTATAGTATTTTATATTTGCATGATTATATCCATTAGCTTGTTTGTTTGTGAGAGCAATGATGTTTTTGAATTGTTTATGTACATGATTTCTTGCGCATTTTTCATATTTCTTTCAATAAAAGTTATAGCTTTCTTTTTTTTATTTTTAAATTGGCAGAAACCTTTTGTCTTTTCCTTTTTAAAGCTACATATGATGTCAATGATTTGTAATATATCTGTTTCTGAGGTGCTTCCGGCCCTTGGAAGCTCTACTGTTTGCATTATTGTGTCTCTTTGATTACCATCTGTCAGCTTTGTGGCCTTAATATGAAATATGAACCTTTAGGCATCCATAGTGTGTTTCTTCTCTACTGCTGATAAGTTTCCTAAATTAATTCTCTTTTAGGAAAGACAAAGCAAGAAATATGTTGGTGTCCCTGGAATGAATTCGATTTGCAAAGCATTATGCCATGAGCCTGGTGCGTAGCAAGATGACCACTTTGCTTTGAACTACTCATCAAAGTTGAATACACATCTAAATTTCCTTGCTTTCTGCTCTATCTGTTCTTCAGGAGTAGAAAGCAAGTTCAATGTGGGTATCGGGAAGTTTGAATGGATAGAAAAGGAGAATTTATGGTCATTGATGGGTGTGGATGGACAAAATCTTGGTCATTTCATGGGAGTGGTTGCATCTGACAAAAACATCGTTTCCCCAAGGTTTACACAGATAACAGGACAATCACCCCCTCTTGGTATAGAGGTTTATCTTTAGAAGTTTGCTATTTCCTTCTTGCAAATCTGCATGCACATGCTACTTCATTGTGTAGATATCCTTTATGATTTTTATGACTAAGGACCATACATAATTCTGAATGCAATTGTAGACTATATTTCTAGGAGAAAGCCTTGCTGATGCTTTGGCAGTCGTTTGGCCATAGGTAATGGCGCTATGTATTATATGAAACTGTAGACTATAAACTGTATCCTGTGGCTGCAACTCAAAAGTTCTTCAGGAACTCTGCAAAAACTCAAACTATCAAAAAGTTCTACTCTAATCTATCTATAGGTGCAAAACTTTGTAGGCATAAACTCGCTAATCCTAATTAGCCCTGTAAATCTAGGAGGAATCTGAAGGTGAATTTATTGTATCTAGTCATAAAGAAGTATATTCTCTGCATTAAATAGCCTGCAAATAACATCTATCATGCTCTTAGGACTATCGAAAAAGCAGATCTATCTTCTTATTAGATAAACAGTTTGGCATCTTCATGTATCATTTTAAAGGAAAAATAGAAAACAAAGAAGAATGGCATATGTTATTGACAAGCTGTTATCCTCACTATTAGTCTGCTGTATTCCATACAGACTTGAGTTTGTCTCCGGAGTTCGTGAAACTGCACAATATTCCTGTGTATCCTTGTTTTGCGCTAATGCTAGCATTCAGTGATCCATTGTCCTCGGTGAGATACTAACCAGCTTGAACAGCATAGTTTTTATATTGTAAACTTATAATGTGTTTGGATGATCCAAACTGCTTATTCATATAAATCTCCTCCCCCCATTTCCCTTTTATTTATCCTTCCTTGGCTTCTAGATACATTTCTTGTTTCAATTTCCCAATTATTTTTACTTACTTTTCTTCGTGCATATATTTTGTTATTAACCTTTTATGCTCTTGACATCTTATTAAAGTTTGATAATGCAGATACCTGTGAAGGGCTTCTCGGTAATTAATTCTAAGGTTTTAAGCTGGGCTTACTGTGACAGCAGTAAGCCTGGTCGTTCTTCGGAAAGGTAAATTCTTATATACTGCATAATGATCCAATTTCTGAGCCAAGTTTTTCTATTTAACATCTTTTGGACACTGAGCCAAGTATTTCAAGTCATTTACTTAGTGGCATTTCTTATCTTTCTTGCTTCTTAAATGCACAGTGAACGATGGGTATTGCATTCAACAATGGAGTATGCAAAGGATATTGTTGCTCAAACTGGCCTTCAGAAACCTTCAAAAGAAACATTATCAAAAGTGGGTGATGAGATGCTCCAAGAATTCCTAAGCACTGGATTTGGTATCCCACAGCCATTTTTCAAGAAAGCTCATAGATGGTAAGTCCATGGTTACTTGGACCACTATAATTTAAATTTCATCTGTAAGCAATTATTTTACAAGGAAGCAACCTGGTTTTGGCCTTCTCTATGAACCCTTCACTTGTCCCTTTGCACAAACTAATCAGTATTCATATTAAATTCCACCATTTTGACCTTGCAAAATAACTTCAAGGTACTTAACAGCCTTCTGTCCTACCTGGATGATTGAGCATTTAATAGTACTAGCATTTTCATGCCTTCTGTCCTACCTGGATGATTGAGCATTTAATAGTACTAGCATTTTCATGTTGAAGTTTGGCTGAGAACTAATCTATAAGGAAAATTTTGATATGCTCTTATTTACTAAAACCAACCAGCTCTAATTTGGATACAATTTTGCATAGATTAAATGCTTTGAAAGTCAGCTTTCTCTTTTAATATGCTTAAAGCAGGAATGAACTACAAGGATATAGCTCACCCCCTAGCTTGGTTGACCTCTGTCAATATGTCTGTCTGTCTGTCTTTGTAATTAACATTTGATATGGAACAAAATAACAGAATTATAAATGTTCTTCTCTCATGAATGTCGTGGATGTCTTATGTCATTGAGATAGAGAACTGATGAAGACATTAGTATTTGATGCCATTCAGCAAACTATATAAAGAAATGACCTTCACCATGTTGTTCTTAACCTTCTTTTTGTGGCTGATGTTCAACATTTATGTTTTGCCTTGTGGTCTTATTTGTAGGGGAAGTGCCTTTCCAGCTGCAAGCATAGCAAAAGAAGAAAAATGCTTGTGGGATAAGAACAAGAGACTCGCCATCTGTGGAGATTTCTGTATTAGTCCGAATGTTGAAGGCGCGATTCTCAGCGGCTTGGCTGCAGCTTCAAAGCTAAAAGGCATGCTTTGTAGTCTATAGTGATTCCGCAAAATGCTTCCCAATCATTTTGCTAAATGCAACTGCAAGTTTAACTTACAGCAATCGGATTTGGTTCTACTTTTTAAATAGAAAAACAACTTTCTGTTTGCAATAAAATTGAGTCCTTTTCAAAATGATATTTTGCTGGACTTTCTTGTAGAACAGAAGAAAAAAAAATCATGCAAAATTATTGAGATCATGAATTTCATGATTCCAAAAATTTAAAGTTGGAGATCTCCCCATCGCATGGAGGTTTCTACTTCGATCTTTCTACAATGTATTAATGAACACGAAAACAAAAGGCAATGGACAATGAGGTCACTAAACTTGATAATAATCTGCAAGCATAGGAACTCAAAGTGTGGGTGCAAGTTCCTCGACTTGGCTCGTCAAGCAAATACCAAATGATTTAAGTATTATTTGGAACCTCAGTTGGGCCAAATTTTTCTTATGCACCCAAAAAGGTCTTTGATGTTGAAATCTCTTTGAAAGAGGCGTGCCAGTTATTTTTGTAACAAAAAATATCAAAAAGCTTTGTGAAACTTAAAAGAAAATAAGTTTATAAAAGCAGGAAATCAGAGACGAATTGTATGGTTCTGGTTTAAAGTCACACAAAAATGTTTAAATCATTAAAGGTATTGGGTAATTCTTAAAAGTAAAGGCAAGAGATTGAAGATGAAGAATAAATAGATCGGAAAAGTAGAATTTCACTAGATTCTAAGAACATGATTACAACTTGAAAATAAGAACAAGTGTGATGAAAAAGTGAAAACAAGGTGGAGAGATGTTCCTTATATAGGGGTCGGCTAGGGCATACAATCTTGTCACCAAATTATCTTCTTCATTTAATTTCTAATTCTGAGGGTGCTGATCACTAATTCTCCGCACCGCTTTCTAATTTACTGGAAACTTCCAAGAAGTTGCTAAGATGCTTCAAAACGCCATACACCATAAGATTATGCTTATCCACGCTACACCATTGTAACTTGTGAAATCTCCATAGCCTATGCGCATTAGTGCAGGTTCTGCTTGTTTCGGAAATGGTGCTGACAACAAAAGCTGGTGATGGCACCACGTTTCTGACTAAAGAAAATTAATTAATCTCACATCGAAGGGAATGTGACTCAGCCAATTGAGTAAAATCAACAGTGGTCGTAACCCAACCTATGTGATTGGCAATCTCATGAATTAGTTTCATATGGGTAATAACAAATCACTTGTTGATTTCATGGAGCACTATTAAAATTTTTGTTGTCCTTCTTATGATGCGTATAGTGCAAAACTGCAATAAAGAGAGGAAACGTTCAAAATCTTCAATGACTTCCATATCTCTTACGAGTAGTATATTAAGCTGTAGTATACACTTAATGGAAATCACCTTTATGAGTGTGAAGTGGGGCAGCTTCCATGAGAATTTGGCTAATTCTCTAAAACACTCATGAATAACCGGGCACGCGCATGACCGAAAAGCGCAAAACTGCGATGAACAAGTAGAGAATTGTGGGGGGTGTAATATGACTAGTGAAATTCACAATTCACAATAAAGGAATTTGGGTTCATATATAAAAGTCTTAAGCTTCACCAAAGTTCTGTGAATTGAGTTTCTTTCTTTTTAGGTCTGGTCATAGCTCAAAAGGCACCAGTATTGATGTGTTACACTCAATTTCCTTAACGCAGGTTATATCTTTTTTCCATCCAACCTTTTAAAATATGTGGGGGATTTTTGGACATACGAGAAGTATGTCATATTATTTCAAAAGGTTAATATCCCACGTTGGCTTGGCCTAATATTTTCCTTTTTGTGTTGTGGCAATAAGCCCAAATTAAATCTGAAGATTTTTATTTAGCCTGATGACTTTGTCCAAGTTAGTTGTAACGTTTCTAATTTTGTTCTGATTTTTAGGCTTCCCTCAATCTCATATTTTCCAGCCCCAAAATCTCAACAAACTCCCTTGTTTTCCTTGTAAATATCTACTCCATCAGAATTGAAATTGGGATATATAAAACAATTGTTTTCTTCTCCTCTTTTGCTGGCTGCTGCGTTCTCCGTTCTCTCTTATTCCTGAGATCCTGCTTGTTTGGTGCAAGCAATGTAGAAGACTTGTTTTATCCTAGGAGAGTAGTCTGCAAATCATTCCTGTACCGTTGGGAGGCCATCAAATACTTTTTAAGGGTAGCCTAACACGCGACTCGGCTTGTGTTTCTTTTAATTTATTTAACTAATCAATTTTATGCAAAGCTTTTTCCAACAGCCATTACCTAAAGACAAAGCCTTTTGCCATTCCTCCTTGAATCTATATCTTACAAAGGCAAAGTTAGTGATTCTGTCCTTCCTAAATGGCATGAAAATATCAACGACAACTCTGAACTCATTGAATAGGTCTCAAATTTTCTTCTTTGTTACTCTGCCATCTATGTTACTCACAAAGGCAGTATGTAAACTAAGCCTCCATCTAAAGGATTCATTGCTAAAACTTCGGCTATATCTTATTAGAATTTCAGGCTCTCTCTCTCATTGTTTTTTAACAGATTAAAATTTCAGGCTCTCTCTCTTATCATACAAAACTTTCATGCTAAATTACTGATATAATGAATTTCATAGCATGGACGTTAATAGGACGAAGGCATCTACTTCAATCTTTCTACAACGTATTAATGAAAACAAAAGGCAATAGGAAATGAGGCCACTAAACTTGGTAATAATCTGCAAGCATAGGAAGTCAAATAGCGAGTGCAAGCTCTTGGACTTGGCTCGTCAAGCATAATACCAAATTCTGGATTTAAGTCTCATTTGGCATACTCCAGCAAGGATTGATGGAGGCAAATATACAATCCAAGATGGCAACTCTCAGCGTACTCTCGATCTGAGCCTTGGTTGAGTGCAAACTTAATCTATTTGAGTGCTAAAAAGACAAACAAATCAATCAATAAGCAACCAAAATGTTTAATATAATCCACCATATATATAAATTGAAACTACCTTAATCTGGTTATATCCTCCTTCGTTATAATGATGAAACACATTACAACAAAATCGCACAACGCCAACCGGAAGGTTATAATTGGTCGGGGCGGCATGTTTAGAACCAGCATAATTAAATATTGCAACCAAAACTGGATCGTTTTGAATTTGATTCTGCCATTGGTTTGCTCCAAATTGTTGGATCAGAAAACGAGTCTCGAGCTCCACATCCATGATTAGCCTTCTCTTCGATAGTTGATATACATTTTCAAAGGTCTTGATCCAAACTAAAGTGATGGTTTTCACATTAATTTGGGGAAAAAAAAACAAACTACATCACAATTTGATCAAATAAAATTAACACAAGAAATAACACCACTTACAAAACAAATCACCACTTACAAGTTGGCGTTTTTTGAGGATATCGAGAAATGACATCAACTCCTTGGGTAGCCCAAAATCAGCATATGTAGAGATTTCAGAGATGCATACACCTCGAAAATAACAAGTTCTTTAGGATCTATAATTCCACCTTAATAAAATCACACCAACCTTTTTTTTTTGTCTTGAGCCGTGTAATAGTGCCCAAAGAGTGGATCCATTCCTTCATCTTCCTTTTAAAGAAAGATTCTATACTCTCCACTCTTTCAAATGCAATCAAGTGCTTGTTATCAAGGTAGTAATGCTCCACAACGTTACTTTGTCGTCAGGCATGTAAATGTTTCCAAAGATAACACGTGGAAGTGTGGATTGTTGGAATAATAGAACAGAATCAAAGCTTGAGTCGTGTAAGGACATTATTCTTAAGGATAATTTCCGCCTCCTAAGTGCAAGGAACAAACGCATCTATCCCCTAAGATTAAACAACTTCTTCCCGAAATATAAGAACCCATCAAAAAGAGGAAGAGCATAATTGAAAAAATAAGAAGAGGATTTTCTGAATAGCTGTACTTTGTATGAGATGTGAAGAATGTATTTATAGGCAAGGAAAACGTTTCAATGTAAACTTTATAAAAAATAAATTCAAAGATGTCTCTTAGCAATGTGAGATTTTTGCCTTTTGAAACATTAAGACATATATATATATATATCATGGATTTGGTTCCAGTCCATACTCAGTCCATACTACAATGTTGCCACTTGTCTATTTTTGAATCTAACGAAGAAAAAAAAAATCTTTAGTCTCTTTTTTATTTTTTATGGCGACTATTGTTTTATTATTTTCTAAATTGTTTTTTAACAAACTCTTCCCAGAATTAATTCATCATCCTTGTCTTTTGCTATTTTTTATATGGCTTAAATGTCAAAATGCATCATAAAATTTATATGGATTGCCACTTTGCATCCCACTTTTTTTTTGATCATATTGCACCCTAATGTTTTATTTTTGGTACATTTTACACCCTCCGTTACCGAAAATTCGTTGAGTACCTGACGGCACTGTTACAATGCTGACGTGGCACGTCAACATACCATGTGGAAATTTCATCTTATGTAGCATGCCACGTATGTCAACACCGTGACCGTAACGGCATCGTAACCATTTTCCGTCACAAAGGATGCAAAATGTAACCAAAATAAAACATTAGGGGTGCGATATGCCGATATGATAAAAAAAGAGTGGAGTACAAAATGGATGTTCGTATAAACTTTACGGTACATTTTGGCATTTAAGCCTTTTTTTTATATCATAATCTTTATCTTTTACTTTGTAATGCAAACTAAAGAACATTCTTGGCTGCTAAGTTTCTTGAGTTCTTAAATTTCTCTCTTAATCTAATTGGTGGATTAAGGTTTTAAATTAATAGAAATGGCCGCAACACTTTCCGAGTTCTTAAAATTCATTTTAGGCCAGTTTATCAATAAATAGAATAAATATATCGAGAGTCAAATGCCCCAAAACTTTTGAGATTCTCAAATCGCCTCCATAAATCAACAAATTTCTCCCATTTTTTCCATAGCAGAATGAGAGATGAAATATCATTTGTTTCCAAATATTTAGATCTCCTATGATGGAATTAAGTATTTCGTCGTATATTTTTAAAAGGACAGGTGGTGAAATTCCACCGTAGGCCGGCCTCTCCAATCCATAGAGCCAAATCTATATCTCATATATGTCCAACAGTCCCCATATATTCACATATTTCAAAAGGTCATTTAGGACCTGGCCTGCACTTCGCCGAGGATTTTCAATCTTATTTCTTCAGCGGTCAGGGAGTTGATAAATTTAAAGCAAATTTATAGATAGATGGGGAGCATGAAAATTTTCCATCATTTAGAATTGAAAGCAAGTTTTTTTTTTTAGTGTTGTTGTATAGCCCAAATTAATGACCCGAAAATTCTCCCGAATGACGTGGTTGACAGTTGGTCCCACAGTCTATTAATATCCCTTTTAGCACTGTTAGGTTTCACTCACCCAATGCAATGACACCTCATTCGGTACATTTTTTGGGATAATTTTTCTGGTCAAATTATAAGTTTTAGGTTTGACTGTTTGAGACCTTACCATACATTAATGTTGGGTTTGGTTGATGGGAATGTAATATTCCCATAAAATGTTGGTATGGGACATTTTGTTGAACAAAAAATGAAAAAAAAAAATTCTCAAAGGTAATGTGGTCATGATCACATTGGTAGAAAATCTTGTGTCACTATCTAATTTAATTAACTATGGTTTAAAAAACATTGCTAACCATGAATGGTAATAAAACATTATTAGTCATGTGATATGGGAATGTAACATTCCCCAACCAAACCCAACCTAAATTTTAGGTTTGAGACCTTATATTAGTTTAATATAAGTAACTAAATATCCTTGCTTTCTATCTATCTACCTATCTATCTATTCTTCAGAATTGAAAGCAAGTTTATTAGTGTGGGTATCAGGAAGTTAATTTGAAATTTTGGATGGATAGACATGAGAATTTATGGTCATTGATGGGTTTGGATGGACAGAATCAGACAAAAACATTGTTTCCCAAAGGTTTACAGACATATATAACCTTGAATCAGGGCAAGAAAAACCGGCAATCATCGGCTTCAATTGGAACAAAAGTAGCAGATTCAGAGTCTCCAATAGCATGAACCTCTCCACAATTCTTGGTCACACTGAATTTTATAAATTTTAAACCATTATAGTCGAGCCAAACTAAACATAAGTTGCCACTCCCAATATGAAAGAGATGGGTTTTGAAATGCAGACGTCCTTCAAATGGGGATAACCACTTAGTGGGCAAGGGCTTATTCTCAACCAAGTCATACGCCCTTGAAGAACATCGATTGTATCTGGTTGAAAACCAATAGTCAAAATCGAAAGAATCGAGAGTGTAAAGAACATCATCCACGATAACCGATGGTTTTCCAGTCCACAGACCAAAATCCTCCTTGAGGAGGCGCCACCTTTTGTCATACATATAGTAGGCATAAAGAGAATCATTGGACTCAAAGTGCACCAGAAGCCGAGAACGAGGAGAATCCAAGACAATAGGGTAAGATATAGAGGCAGGATCTATATGAGAAGCAAACGGCGGATTCGGAAGGGGAGCCCAAATTTTCTGATTGATATCGAAACACTCGGCGAAAAAACCCTCGGTGTCGGTAGTTCCCCCAAAGACGTAAATCTTTGAATCAAGTGCTACAGCGTAGGCCATTGCCCGCTTCTCTGGCATAGGACGGCCGGTTCTCCAACCTTGATCGAGACAGTTACGATCAAAGTAGAAAACATTGTTATGCAAGTGCGTTTTAGATCCATCTGGACAAGTTTCATCTTTCTCCAACAATCCGCCTAGGTCTTAAATTTGGTTCGAACAGACGATTGCAGTTGAACCCCAACGAGCTTCCGGTGGCATCGGCTCCAAAATAGTAGTGATTGCACCATCTTCCAAGTTTAAAATACACCAATCAGACCTTTGTGAGTCGCCGTCCCAATTAAAAGCGCGGACGTGTAGACAACTATCTCGAGAAGAAGAGGAATTGGAGTTCTTCTGTTTTTTGGCCGGAGGGGAAACGGAATTCGAGCGGTCCATGATTGAAAAATTCTCTCTTTTTCTTTTTTTCTTTTTTCCTTTTTTCCAAGAACAAATTCTGGAATCGGCTTCACGCAAAACCTAGAATTAGAAATACAAGACAACAGGGTAATATACTAGTAATTTATAGGGAGAGGATAAGCAGGCGGCGGCTTCACGCTAAACCTAGGATATATATATTCCAATTCCTTGCGCAGAACTTAGAGGTCTTGTTTAGTAGGCAGTTTGGCCCGTTTGGGGAGTGTCAAACGGGCCGAATGGACTAAACGAAGCTTCAGAAGGAAAAAGCCCAAAACCATAATTTTCCAATTGGTACTTTTTCTTCCAGTGGAGTGGACCGATTGGTGTTCATTAGCCCATTTTTGCCCTTACAATTTGTATAGAATCCCAATGCTCTATCCTTCCCCTCAATGAAAAATAAAATTGTACTTTATTAATGGTCTAACAATTTTTCCATTTGAAAATTTTAAAGTAAAAGATACTGGCTAAATAATCAATTCAGGATATAAGGTTTGCCTCAAAATGCAATTTGGGATATAACGTTACAAAACAAGCAATTAAGGATATAACCCGTTAGAGCTCTGTTAAATGATGACATGGCATCCACGTGGCATCCACGTAATTTCTGACAATACACGTGTCATCTATGTGGATGCCACGTGGATGACACGACATCAATGAACGGAACCCTAACTGATTATATCCTTAATTGCTTGAAATCGAAAACGTTATATCCTTAATTGCTCGAAATCAAAAACGTTATATCCTTAATTGCTTTTTTGTAACGTTATATCCTTAATTGCTTGCGGCAGCAAACGTTATATCCTAAATTGGGTATTTGACATATTCTTAATTAAAAGCAACCCGTATTTTATAATAATAATAATAATAATAATAATAATAATAATAACAACAACAATAATAATCATAATTTTCATAACTTTATTTATTGATATGAATAAAATCTCAAAATTTAAAGATTACGAACAAATCAAATAGACATCTCCATTATTGAATTCCTATTACAGAAATTCACTCACACGAACAATAATTTTAAAAATATTTAATTAAATCTAATATCTTTATTATTTTATTTTTACCATTTTACTATTTTAATTGCAAAACTTAGATTAGATAAATTGGAACTTTTTAAATATATTTTTTTAATGAAATTGTTTAAACTTTTATAGTTTTATTCCATTAAAAGCTCTATTTTTATTTAATTAAATTCAATATTTTATAAATAATTTTTTTACCATTTTAATTTTAAAAAATTGGAGATCTTTTGTTAGGTCTGGACTCAACCCAATTATAATATAAACTAATAAGATATTATTATCGTTACTTTAAAGTTTAAAAGTTAAAATTAGTTACATAATCATTAAATAAACATATTTTTAATAGCTAATTAAGTTAATTATTAATTATATTCAATATGGTGTGCAACGCACGTGGAGGTGAAGACTAGTATATCATTAAAAGAGAATGACTAAATATAATTTTAAAGTAAAAAAATATACATAATTATAAATAATATTCAAATTTAATATTTATGTAATAAATAAATTTACTTAAGTAATTTCTTAGATTAATTTTTAACAATTATTAATGACCATTAACTATTAGGATTATTGTATTAAACCCAACTTTATCTCTATCACCATTAGAGGGACAAAAAAAGGTATATATATTCTAAGAATACATTTTGCTACTAAGCAATGCCTTATATATGATGTCAAAAGGGAAAAAAAAATGGAAGAAGCAAGGCCTTATATACAATAAAAAGTGATTTAAATAATTTTATTTTTTTAAAAAAAAATCTTATGAATATTATGTTATAGATGATAAGCGCAATCAATTTAGATATAACGTTTTCTACCGCAAGCAATTAAGGATATAACGTTACAAAACATGCAATTTAGGATATAATGTTTTTGATTTCGAGCAATTAAGTATATAACGTTTTCGATTTCGAGCAATTAAGGATATAATCAGTTAGGGTTCCGTTCATTGATGATGTGTCATCCACGTGGCATCCACGTAGATGACACGTGTATTGTCAGAAATTACGTGGATGCCATGTCATCATTTAACGGAGCTCTAACGGACTATATCCTTAATTGCTCGATTTTCTTAACGTTATATCCTTAATTGTTTGTTTTGTAACGTTATATCCCAAATTGCATTTTGAGGCAAACCTTATATCCTGAATTGATTATTTAGCCAAAGATACTATTATAGTAGTATAATAATATACGTCTTAATATTTTTTTCTTCTAGTCCACTGCATGCCCTTTTACTAGTGTAGTAGTACCTTTTTATTTGCATGATTATTATTATATATCTATATATCTTCCTTGACTCTCTTGAGCACACCCTAAATGCCATCTCCAACTCTGTCCATTTTAACTGCTGCAGCCAAAAGAGCCAGAGCTTGAGCTTACAAATTCAGGAGAAAAAAGATAAAATGCTTCTTATTCTTAATAAATATACCAGAAAAAATAAGCAACAAAAATATAAGAGCAGCCTACATCTCTCAACCCAACCTCTTTTGTGCTAAGTTTAGATACAGCAATAATACCCTGTCATACTGAGATTATATATAAAAGTTGAAAAAAAAAGGCATTTTTAATGAGACTTCCTTGTTAGAACACAAGAAAAAATTTGATCATAATTTTTGCAATTCTAAACTAAAGCAAGAAACTATAGCAATATTCTGATTATACCAAGGCCCTAGGAACCTTAGACCCTTGGAAAACTACAAAGGTAACACGGCACATAGATCTAATAGAAGAAATCCACTCATTCACCCCAGAGAGAGGAAGCCATTTTCTGGTGTAAGTAAGAATCATAATTAGTCTTCCTTGGTAGGACTTGGATGAAGTTTTCTACATGAATTTCAAGGCTTATTACAAACTCTAGTATATAAACCAGAGAACAAACGATGGTTAACACAAAGCTAACTTACAAACAAATGCTAAGCATGCAGTTATGTCGAAGGGATACTAACCTTGAATCAGGGCAAGAAAAACCGACAATCTCTGGCTTGAATTGGAACAAAAGTAGCAGATTCAGAGTCTCCAATAGCATGAGCCTCTCCACAATTCTTGCTCACACTGAATTTTATGAATTTTAAACCCTTATAGTCGAGCCAAACTAAACACAAGTTGCCACTCCCAATATGAAAGAGATTAGCTTTGAAAGGCACATGTCCTTCAAATGGGGATAACCACTTAGTGGGCAAGGGTTCATTTTTGACCAAGTCATACGCCCTTAAAGCACATTGATTGTATCTGGTTGAAAAGCTATAGGCAAAATCGAAAAAATCGAGAGTGTAAAGTACATCATCCACGATAACCGATGATTTTCCAGTCCACAGACCAAAATCCTCCTTGACGAGGCTCCATCTTTTGTCATCCACACAGTAGGCATAAAGAGAATCATTGGACTCAAAGTGCACCAGAAGCCGAGAACGAGGAGAATCCAAGACAATAGGGTAAGATACTAAGGCAGGATCTATACGAGAAGCAAACGGCGGGTTCGGAAGGGGAGCCCAAATTTTCTGATTAATATCGAAATACTCGGCGAAAAGACCCTCGGTGTCGGTAGTTCCCCCAAAGACGTAAATCTTTGAATCAAATGCTACAGCGTAGGCCATTGCCCGCTTCTCTGACATAGGAAGGCCCCTGCTCCAACCTTCGTCGGGACAGTTAAGATCAAAGTAGAAAACATTGTTATGCAAGTGCGTTTTAGATCCATCTGGACAAGTTTCAGTTTTCAAGCATAATCCGCCTAGGTCATAAATTTGGTTCGAACAGACGACTGCGGTTGAACCCCAACGAGCTTCCAGCGGCATCGGCTCCAAAATAGCACTGATTGCACCATCTGCCAAGTTTAAAATATACCAATCAGACCTTTGTGAGTCGCCGTCCCAATTAAAAGCGCGGACGTATAGACAACTATCTCGAGAAGAAGAGGAATTGGAGTTCTTCTGTTTTTTGGCCGGAGAGGAAACGGAATTCGAGCGGTCCATGATTGAAAAATTCTCTCTTTTTCTTTTTTTCTTTTTTCCTTTTTTCCAAGAACAAATTCTGGAATCGGCTTCACGCAAAACCTAGAATTAGAAATACAAGACAACAGGGTAATATACTAGTAATTTATAGGGAGAGGATAAGCAGGCGGCGGCTTCACGCTAAACCTAGGATATATATATTCCAATTCCTTGCGCAGAACTTAGGTCTTGTTTAGTAGGCTGTTTGGCCCCATTTTTGCCCTTACAATTTGTATAGAATCCCAATGCTCTATCCTCCCCTCAGTGAAAAATAAAATTGTACCTCTTATTAAAGAATTACTCTACAAAATGATGGGTTGTTCGAATGTGTCTTGAGGTAGTTTTTAGCAATTTCACTATTTTTACTAAATTATTAAATATTTGTTCTACTGTTATCAGGGAAGTTTGCTTCTTGTCAAATGCTTAGGCCCTCTGGTTACTGTTTTTCCCTATATTCAAGGTCTTGCAGAAGTGGCAGTCGGTCAAGGGGTTTCTTAAAGCAGGTATATTTTCTCCTTCAGAATCCTTATATGCTTATAAAGCAGGACAAAATTTGCTTGCTGGTTCTGTGTCTTTTGTAAGAATGGAATAGTCAGTCTACCATTTTGACAAGTCCAAATCAAAAGGAGTAGAAGTTCTTGAAATGGATTAGGATGTGTTGGATTTGCCAGAATTTAGAGCAGAGAACACAAATTGTAACTTTGACAATGTTATGGTTAGATTTCTGTCACAGTTGTTTCAACTGTCCAAGTGCAGTAGTATATATATACTGAAGAAAGTAGAAGGGCTTTACTTATTTTTACTAGTTAGAGATTCAACTTGTAACTTTGACAATGACCCTAATCATTTTTGTTTTGTTCTATTCACAGTTTTACTTTGGATTAGCTGAAGGAGAAAGGGTACCAAATTCATCCTACGTTCATTTCATTTCCAACTCTACTTATATGTGGTTAATATATGGAACAAATTTCCTTTGAGAACTATATATGCCAGTATTAGCCAAGGAGAGCAAGTCTTATCCTTTTTAGTTTTTTTGGTTAAAACCGAAAATACTTGAATGACATAGCTTGCAAGTTGTTAATAATTCTATTATTATAGAAAAAGATTTTAAAAAAAATTAGCAGGTCTGATAGATATTATTATTTTTTATTTATTTATTGCACAAAAGTTGTATTCAGATATCATTTATTTTAAAGAAAAAGTTTTGGAAGGTGTGAAACTTTTTTTTTTGTTATGATAAAAAATGAAAAATTTTAATACTGATAATAAATACATTTTTAAATAAGTAGTGGATTTGTAGCAAAAAGAAAATAGTGGATGAGGGTTTAAACTAGACATAAATATTAATAAAAAGAAAAAAGAAAGGGTATAAAATAGTCTTTTTTGTAAAAATAAAGTTCTTTTCTCTCTTATTTCCCTTCCATACCAAACAAGGGAAAGAATTAATTTAATACTTCCCTCCTAATTTCTTTCCTTCCTACCAAATATGATAAAGGAAATATGACTTCTTTTCCCTTCCTTCCTATTTCTTTTCCCTTGCTACTTCATTTTCTTCCTATTTCTTTCCTCTCTACCAAACACACTCTTAGTAGTAGTACCTTTTTATTTGCATGATTATATATCTATATCTTGTTTGAGGGGGCAGTGAGGTTTTTGAAATGTGAACGTACATATGATTTCTAGCACACCTCTTTTATTTCTTGTCTTGAAATAAAAGTTATAGCTTTCTGTTTGCTTTGCTTTGAAACGGGCATAAACCTACTTTCTTTTTCTAATTCCTTTCTTGCTTTGGAACTTGGAAGGTCTACTGTTTAAAAAAAACAAAAAGAAAATTGTCTCTCTTTGGTTAAATAATTTGTCCTTAATATGTTCTTCTGATCTACTGCGGATAGGTTTGGATTTGCAAATTAAGCATTATGTCATGAACCTGGTCTGTAGCACAATGACTGCTTCATATATTTTGAAATTTGAACTTCTCATCAAGGAAATTTCCTTGCTTTTCTACTCTCTCTGTTCTTCAGAATTGGAAGCAAGTTTATTAATGTGGACATCATATCAGGAAGTTAACACAAAGCTAACTTACAAACAGAACCAACTAAGGAGCAAATCAAATATGTAATGTAGTAATAATTAATTTGCCATTAAAATCCTGAAGCAACTGCAGTTAATAATAGTTATGTCAGAGGGACACTAATTAACCTTGAATCAGGAGCAATGAAATCTGAAAAACATTGGCTTTAATTGGAAAGCGAGCTTCAGATTCAGACTCTGAAGTAGCATGAACCTCTCCAGAAGAATCCCTTGTCACACTGAATTTTATGTATTCTAAAGTGTTATGGACACCAGAGAGCCAAACTAAACATAAGTTGTTACTCCCAATATGAACGAGATCAGAAGTAACTGGTGCATATCCTTTAAATCCGCCGGATAACCACCTAGTGGGCAAGGCTTTATTTTCACCCAAATCATACGCCCGTAAAGAACTAGTGGGCTCATCCGCCGTTAAAGACCTTTTATCATGTTCGGGAAAAAAGAAAAAATCAAGTTCACCGTATGTAGAGAGAGTGTAAAGTACATTACCCACGATAACCGCTGACATTGATCTAGTCCACCCACCAAAATCCTTCTTGAGGAGGCACCAGCGGTTATCATCCACATAGTAGGCGTAAAGAGAATCGTTGGACATAAAGTGCACCAAAATCCGACGGCGAGCAGAATCCAAGACAACAGGGTAAGACATATCGCCATCAAAAAGAGGAGAAGGAGCCAGCACGGGATACCAACGTTTTTCCGGATCATTAATATCCAAATACTCGGCTAAAGGACCCTCTCTATATCCCCCAAAGGCGTAAATCTTTGAATCGAATGAAACAGCGGAGGGGCGCGCCCGCGCCAATGACATAAGTTTGCCCGGACTCCAACCTTTCTCGGGATCGTTACCATCAAAGTAGAGAACAGAGTCGTGGAAGTGATGATAAGATTCCCCATCTGGACAAGTTCCATCTCTGGAGCACACTCCGCCTAGGACATAAATTTGGTTTGAACAGGCGACGGCGGTTGAACTTCCACGAGCCTCCGGCGGCATCCTCATCAAAGTAGATCTGATTGTACCATCTTCCAAGTTTAAAATATACCAATCAAACACAAATTCTCCATCTTCCCAATTGGAAGCGCGGATGAGTACATCCCTGACTCGAGAAGAACAAGGAACGAGGTTCTTCTGTTTTTTGGCCGGAGGGGAAACGGAATTCGAGCGGTCCATCATTGACAATTTCTCTCTTTTTTCTTTTTTCTTTTTCCAAGAACAAATTCTGAGATCGGCGTAACTAATTTTAATTTATACGGAGAGGATCCACAATAGAAGCAGGCGGCGGCTAAACCAAGTATATATTCCAAGCCTTCTAAAAATTCCTTGCTCAGTCAGAAGTCAGAACTTGTTTGGTCCATTTGGGAGGGTCAAACGGGCCGAATGGCCTAAAGTAAACGAAGCTTAAAAACGGCAAAAGCCCAAAACCATAATTTTCAATTCGTGCCTTTTCTTCCAGTGGACCGATTGGTTTTCCTCCAACAATTTCATTAGTCCATTTTTGCCCTTAGAATTTTTGCCCTTAGAATTTTCTTCTAGTCCACTGCATGCCTTTTGGCTTTTACACACTAGCTAGTAACTTTTTAATTATTTGCATGATTATATATCTATTTTCTATCTTCTTTGAGGGGGCAGTGATGTTTTTGAAATGTTAATGTACATGATTCTAGCACATCTCTTTTATTTCTTCTTCTTTCCTTTCTTTGCTTGGAAGGTCTACTGTTTTTTCTTTTAAAAAAAAAAATTGTGTCTCTTTGGTGAAATATGAACAACTGTAAGGATAAAGATGCAAATAACAAAAGAATGTCCACGTGGCAAAGAAGATTGTGTTTAGAGAAGAGAAAGAGCTAAAATTCCCGATAATGTATTGTCAGTATGCAAACATGATATCCAGATATGAGCCACATATGAATATCCACGTGTCAACATGACAATCACTATCTTCAGATTTTCATTTTTCTCCTTATACGTATTCAATCAACCACATTTTTATTAGAACCAGAAGCAATAAAAATCCCATAAATTCATTTTTATTGTTGAGAAGAAGAAGCATAGTACTGTGCAAAATAATTTGTTGAAATGGCTGCCTCAGTTATGGCTTCTTCAATTACCCTCAAGCCTTCTTTCACTCTCAAGAAATCTAGTGTCAAAGGAGTTCCTTCCCTTGCTAGGTCTCCTAAAGTTTTCAAGGTTCTAGCCTCCGGTGGCAAGAAGATCAAGACTGACAAGCCTTATGGTCTCTGTTTTTTTACTTTTTTTTTTTTTTTCTTATGACAAAACATGAGTAAAAGGGTTAAATGGGTTTTTAACAAATGGAGTTGATTGCTTTTGCAGGAATCAATGGAGGCATGGCCTTGAGGGATGGTCTTGATGCCTCTGGAAGGAAGGGCAAGGTTGGTTTTTTTTACTAGTATTTGTTTGGTTAATTGGATCCTTTGTCATCATGTTCAACTAGCAAAATTTTCATTATTTTTTAAGATTTTGTTTTGAATGCATTAATCTTTTTTACTTAGTTTGACTTGATTAATACTCATAGGAAAGTGCAAAATAAACCTTCACTTTACTATTTTTCTTATATAAACAGGGCATGTTTGGGTTGAATGAATCTTTGTTTAAACTTTAAACTCAAATCAAAATTTTAAATTAGTTTAGAGTGTTATTAATTAACATTCATAGTTAATTAATAGTATTAGCATCCTAATCAATCATGTTCAACCTTAAAATAAATCTATGTTTTGTCATGAGCTTGACTTTTAAATCTGAAACTGGGTATGCAGGGAAAGGGTGTTTACCAATTTGTTGACAAATATGGTGCTAACGTCGATGGCTACAGGTATAATTAATTTTCCCCTCTTAACAATAATTCAATAATAATGCTTATATATGCTTGTCATAATTACAATTCATGCATATAAACCCTTTAGACTTTATATAACATTGATGGACATAAGAGAATTGATGTGAAGTATACAATAGGATGATTATAAAGGAATTAGAGACTAATTAATATGGGATTTGAGGATAAAGGGATGGAGATCTCCCGGAAATTAGATGAAGTTATTAAGAAACTAGTAGGAAGTGAAATTACTAAAATGTTGTGGAAACTCAAACCAGAGATTGCCTAACATCTTCTTCTGATGATTGTAACACAGCCCTATCTACGACCAAAAGGACTGGTCTCCCACCGGTGATGTTTATGCTGGCGGTACGTTAACATTCTCTAATTCGATTTCAAGGCTGTAATCTCGTTGTTAAAAGATAGAATTTAGCTTGATGTTGAATCTGATTGTGTGATTTGAACATTGTTGCAGGTGTAACTGGTTTGGCAATCTGGGCAGTTACCCTAGCCGGTATTCTTGCAGGTGGTGCTCTTCTTGTTTACAACACAAGTGCTTTGGCACAGTAGATTTCTATAATGTAATGTAATCCGTGTTGTATAATATAGCCACTCCAACGTTATTGTTCTCATCATAATACTTCAAGAACTACTTTGCCTATCTATATTCATTTCTATTGTTTAAGCCTGGATCAAATTGAGGTCTACTATAACTTTTAATGTGCTTGATGTTGCATTTTTCACTCCTTTGTTTACATAAAACAATAGAAGACTTTTCTAAAAGGATAAATAACCATAGACAGCAACCATAAATTTCGTTAAATTGAGCACCCAATGTTACATGAAAATGAACTTGAACAGCATATTTGATTCAAGGGGTTCATTAAATGATTTAGGATTCAATTGAAGGTTTAAAGGCTTCTGTTTGATTAGAAGCACTTTCAAAATTCAAGATCTATTTTTAACCAAGAAATAATACAAGACCAACTATAGCTGATCCATTTTGGTATCGCGATTAGAAGGGTTAGTTACTGAAAGTTCATTTTGGTATCACGATTAGAAGGGTTAGTTACTAAAAGTTCTCTCAATCTGCAAATCATAGTTGATGTTTCTTTGCCAATCCACAACAGAATACATATCTTCTTCTGAAGAATAACATCAACACATGAAAATTCTGCGCCTCATTTCTAATGCAGAAATGCAAAACTAAAATCCGGCTACCTCTGCATTCAATTTCCACATAAATTTCCTGCTTTGGAATTGAATATCATCCTTGATAGCAAAGATCGGTTCAATCCATTATATCTCTTCATAAAAATTTTCATCTTGAGGCGGCAGTGACAAGCTCTTGACAGGAGTTGAGCTCAAATGTAGAGTTCCATCAGTCAGCATTGACCGAACTATCTGCGAATGAATGAAAAACTAGGGTTACTGATAATTACAGCTGAAAAAATTGTTGTACTCTGCAATAATCAACAGAAAAGCGGTCCACCAAAGGAGCAAAACTACATAATAAGTGGGCTAGAGTTTAGATAAACCATTGAGCAGAGAATCCATGTTCCATCATATTCATATGAGATCTACTTTTTTAACTAGGCTATTGAAAGCATAATTAAACACATATGTAAGGTGGATGTTACTGAACCTTCTCTATTTCATCACAAAGAACCGGGTTGTCTCTCAAGTATTGAAGTGCTTTATCTCTCCCTTGCCCCAACCTTCAAAGGTTTATAGAAAAGCAGCCATAGTAAGTCAAGTAGACAATAACAAAGTTAGCAAGTCTAACTTTTAGAGATCAGCTTTTGAAATTACAAACAGCAGAAACAGATATAAAGATCTAAACTGCTTTTAATTAACAGTTTAGCTAGCAAAGACAAGCTTGAAAGCATACCTATGGTCCCCATAGCTGTACCAAGAACCTTTCTTTACAACAACATCCATCATTTCAGCACAATCCAAAATGCATCCCTGTAGGTTCTTTCAATGTAAAAAACATATATAATTGTTTGCAAGGTTCAGATGGAAGTAAAATTTGTGCAATTACTAACCAGTTTGCTCACTCCCTCTCCAAAGATGATTTCAAACTCTGCTTGCTTGTATGGCCTTGAAACCTACAACAAGAACTAATTTTGTAAAGCCAGAGATCTTGAGCAGAAATATAAAGATCACATCACCATGACCATGGGCATGATTAGACTTCTATTGTGGTGGCAGGCTTATGAAAAATCTATAGCAGCTAAAGCATACTCAAGTGATCTCATTCATAAATTTTCCTGAAAATTTACCACAATAGAATCATGAAAATCCCGTCCTTACTCTGTTCTTGTTCATGATGCTAGTTCTCTAGTAAAGGAAGGTTGGGTGAGTTAAGACACATATACAGAAAGGGCAACATGGGACTGTTGTTTTACACAATCCCCCCTGGGATCTCATTCCCTTGTTAGAAAGTGATATGAATGGTGCACCTAATGTAAGATTGTAAGCCATTGTTTCAGCATCTTATGTACCAAAAAAGATAAAAAGATTCATGAAAATAGTCTAGAAAATATTTCTTCAAGTTCACATAATTTTTTTACAGACAACTTGGTTGTAACATGACATTTTAATCACAAAAGAAAGCATCACATTTTTTTCTGAACATGCATATATTTGATCATTTGGATCCCTTTAACTTTCCTGTTTTTGGGGTCAACCCTCCTCTCATCCCATTTTCTTGGGATGATAGGACTGAGAGTCTCCCTTGCATTTTGTGATAAAATTGGAAACATAAGGACACAAGGGCCAAGGCTTGGCTACCTGAAAGCAATATAACAATATCTTGGTCTTTTGCCACCCATTATCAATTTGTTATATTAAGCCTTGCAAGTAAAATCAACAATCAAGTCAGATACAACTTATAAGTATCTTCAAGCTGATACAGTACCTTACTCTTCTGGACTCTTACACGAACCCGAAGCCCAATATCCTCATCACCTTTGACCTAGAATAAGTGTGATTTATGTTATAATTATGATAAATATTGACTAATAAAATGGAAATCTGCAATGATGATCGAGTGGCTGCAGTGCTTACAGATTTTATCTTCCCAGTAGAACGTATTTCAAGACGAACTGACGCAAAGAATTTTAATGCGATTCCACCACTAGTTACTTCTGGATTCCCATAATATACTCCAATCTTGCAATTCAGCAAAAAGCAACATTATCAATTGGTAATATTAACCTAGTCTAGAAACATTAGAGCGATCAAGATGCATCAGACCAATTGTTGGACTATATACATAATGCCCTATCTACTACAACTCAAATTGCTTTTACTCCATCTATCAACAAGAAGACAACTTAAAATCAAACCAAGTACCTTATATCTTATTTGATTAAGAAAAATTAATGTACAACCAGCTTTAGAGGCATTTCCTGACATCTTACGTAGAGCCTGGCTCATTAGACGTGCTTGCAGTCCCATTTGCTGCATACCTATCTCACCCTATGCAATAAAATGCAACAAGGAGGAATTAGTCATGGAAGACCTAGATCTGATAAAAGAGTACACTACTTGATCTATATATCTAATTATTCTTCAATGAAATCAATTAATCAAGGGATTCAGAGCAGAGAAAAGAATTATTTAAATAAAGACATGTTTGGATCCTAGTGCAAAGACAGTGTCTTGAGACTTGAAACTGATAAATCATAAGCATTATGTGGGGGACAATGATTGTAGCTTTGTGACTGGGTAGTTGCATGATAAACCTCAGAAATAGAAATGTAATTTATTTTCAGAAGTGAGAAGAAAGAAGAAAAAGTCAGCATACTTCAATTTCTGCTCGTGGAGTGAGAGCGGACACTGAATCAACACAAATTAGATCTATAGCACCAGATCTGCACATGCGATCTGCAACTGAAACATAACAATTTGATTAGTCTTATTTGTTGAGCTTAGACCTACAGCAAGATTTTCATAAGCACCATAACTGTGCTATATTAGTTATAGCCTTTCTATTATGCCCACTTTCCACCTAACATAAAAGTAGCACAGGATGTATTACTTTCTAGTGCCATTTCCCCATTATCTGGCTGGCAGACAATCAAGTTTTCAACATCCACTCCCAATGCTTTTGAATATGCTGGATCAAAAGCATGCTCTGCATCAACAAGCATTGCATTGCCACCAAGCTTCTGCATAATTAACCATAAAAACACTGCATATTGTATCCCATTTCATTGACCTGTTTGTAATATAATAAATCAGAAACCAAACTGCCTAAGAAAGGCCAGAAAACTATCAACCTGTACTTCGGCAATCGCATGGAGTGCTAGAGTAGTTTTTCCACTACTTTCTGGTCCATATACCTGCCATGTAATAGAGCAGATATTATGATGTCATTGAAAGCAGATTTCCACATGATATTGAAATTAAAGCATGGTATGTCTAGTGCCATGAAGCATAATCCATATGAGAAGATTGATACCTCCACAATTCTTCCTCTGGGAAGCCCCCCACCTAAGGCTAGATCTAGTGTCAAACAACCACTAGGAAAAGTTTCCCTGTAATTGACAAAATGTACCAAATGAAGTCAGAAGAAATACAATGCCAAATAACTCTGAAGCACAGAAGTATTGAAAGCATAAGTTTTCCCTATGACAAGACCTTAAATAAGGAACAAAGATTTGACTCAACATATTGAAGTAAAGAACTAAGAGAGCTAGTAGTCAACAAAACTAATAATGTTGAGGTAAGTTAGGAAACATACACCAGTGCTCCGCCCGCACTCCCCAATCTTGTGACACTTCCTTTTCCAAACGAACTATTTATGTCATTCATCGCAGCATCCAGTGCCTTTTGCTGGAAGTGAGAAAAATACGTATATAACATTAAGCATCCATAACATAAGAAGCATCAGCTAATATATTCCAAGAATAAGCAGGTGGATAGTTTAGCAAAACATATATTGGTTCTTTTGCCCTTGCATATTGTAAAAGTTGCTACAAAACAAACACAGACCAAGAATGAATAAGTGACAAGAATAGAATACTAATTCTAACATAAAACCAAAACAATTCCGTTTATTAATCCAAGAAAAAGTTACATCTTTTTAACTTCCAACTCCTCAAAAATGCTTATTCAGTCAATACCCAAAAATGGAGTCTTTACTTTGGCTAAGCAAAAAATGAGGATCCCAAAGCAGAGAAGGATAGAAATTCCAGCCAAGTTTTGAAATGGGCAATATTACCCACAAAAAGGACTTGCTCTAAATACTGAACCTTTTTGAAAGATAAGTCTTCAATGGAATTCGAGATGCATAGAAACAAAAAAAACGAAGAGTTTCAGAACAGAAATAAAACTAAAAAAGGGGGTTACCCGGTCAAGAGCACGGGAATCAGAGTCCGGAAAGAGAGCGCCATTAACTTTGGGGGGTTCGAATTCACAGTGAACTTTTCTGAGTCGTTTCTTGACGGCGGCAGACTGGAATCGGGAGGAAGAGAGAGGTGGGCGTCTTCGAAAATGGTTTTGGAGAGGAAAACAGTGCTGGTTAAGTTTCAGTTTTAAAGAAGAATCCATACAAATGCAATTCATTGCTACAAAATAACACTAAGACAAACTTAGAAGATTGAAGAAGCAGCGGGCGGCTTCTTCTTCTACAGCTCTTGTTGGGCGCGGGGGTTTATGAAATATATACGCCTGTTTCTTCTTGTCTAGCCCTCTCCAAAACCCCAAGATATCTTTGTTCAGTTTCGTTATGTTGCTTCTATTGTCCAACTTGTAATACTCCTAATTAAATTTGAAAAAAAAAATTGTAATAATTAAATAAGATGATATTATTTCATAGAGAAAAAGTAACACAAAAGAAATTTGGCCTATGCATATTTTACTGTTGTTAATTCAATTTAAAAGTAATAGAAGTGAGAAGATCATTTCATTTTATAAGCACAAGTAATATTTAGTTTTAGAATGTTGTAAGTGGCAAGTGCTGTGGAAATTAATATGTTCAAAGTGCTTAATTTTTATACCATATGCTTGTTGGGATATCTCTTCAACAATGTTTTCGAATCCGAGTCTTATAAATGGAGAAAACATATATACACTTCACTTACGGCCTATCAATTGAACGGCTTTCCATCACCGGATTTCCTCCGCGTTGATTGATGTTTCCTCTCCGACTCAATGAGATCACACTATTGAGTGAGCTTCTTTCTTAAGGTTCCAGATTAGTTGAGATCCAATGTGACTATAGAATCCAAGTGGGTTGTACCAAAGAAAAAATGCCTAACTTTTTAATTTTAGAAGTGTTGCAAAAGCACAAATATGATTGCAGCTGGTAATGAACCAAATGGAATTTCAATGGACCACTTACTCAGAATTGACAAAACAAAAAACCTAATTGTAGTAGTTTCTAAATCATAAACCAGACAAGTTTCAAACAAAGGCTCAGATGCTGTAGTTGTCATTCCAACCAGTTTCAATGGAAAAACATTAATAGTTCACAAAGCAAAACTACATCAAGATCAAATTGAGCCAAAAGCTACATTAGAGTTCATGCATTCTCTAGAAAGATCAAGCATCACATCCAACCTGCAATCCTTTCCGGTGCCAAGATCAATTCTCTCCAAGACTTTTGCAGATTTGAGTATAGCCTTGAGCACATGTACCTCATCTGCATATCCGCAAAACATTTTCACTTTGACTCTCCTCAGGTGGGTTAAGAAGCATGGAGGTACTGGATCAAATTCCCAATCATCTCTCTCACTTAACGTAGACAATTGGATTCGCTACCCAAAGAAAGAAACAGAATCATAAGACATTGTTTTCAATTTTCATCTGAATTAATAATACAAATGGAACTATATAGTGATCAATATCATGCAATAAGCTGACAATAGTCATTCAGACACTTACTGGCTCAATAGTAATAGATTCAAGATAAGGTGACTTATGGAGTAATTTCAGCAGCGCTTTGGAAGCAAAGTCCACTGGTGGCGACCAACTTACTTCAAGATGATTTAATTTATGAAACAATGGGAAACATGCAATTAATTCTTCTGCATCAGCCAGAACCTAGAAAACAAGATCAAGGATTTAAAATGTACTCCATCACACTATCAGTTACAAGCCTCTAAAATGATATAAATTGTTTGACAAACCCAACAATGTAAAGAAAATTGGTGGCAGAAACTATCTAACAAATTGCTTGGGAACATACCTGGAAAGAACGAGATGATAATACATATAAATTCTTCACCCCAGTAAGCCCCCTAACAAGTTTGTGAGCACGATAAGCAGCTAGTCTTCGAGCTTCATTACTCTTGTGAATGTCTACGGACAGATGAACATCTACATCAACTAGCAAGGGTACATCAAATATGCAATAGTCATTCACGAGTTCTCCAATATAATCGAAAACTTTAAGCCTCGATCCGGAAATCATGAATTGACATTCAGGTATTGTTTCTTCAGTAGCTAGATATTCATATATTGTCAATTGTTCAAGCATTGGAGCAGAAATATTAACAGCAACCACATTGCCCCACCCACACGCCAATAGTGCCAAATTCTGCAAGTTTGGGAGACCATTAAAGAGTTTTCCCACTGAATTATCATCCAGAAATGTAACTCTTGTGAGAGTCAATGTCGTGAGATTAGGAAAGTGCACAAAAGAAGGAAGCCTAAGATCATAGAACATATCTAGTTCCAACTCTTTCAATGATTCACAAGCAAACAGGTGACGAGGCAACATAAATGGTCCATTAGTATCATCAAATTGAAGATTAAGCCCCATTTTTTGCACTTTGCCCTTGAGAGCTGCATTAATCCACGAGCTAATTCGAAGGGGTTCATCAGGTAGCACCCGATGCGTTAAGCTGAAAGCATGTATAGCGGAGTCATGAAGCAAAAGAGTTGTTTCCACAAAACACATGAATTATTCCCTCTTGAATTGCGCATTAAAATCTTCTTTAAAGTCAAGATTGGAAGTTGATGTCCATAGAAACTCCCATCTTTTTGACAATACACTTATTTTAACAGCCTCTTTTGTTGGAAGAAATGATAAAATATGCTGAAGAATTGGGTCTGGTAAACTGGAAATTCTGCTATGATCACCAGACTCTGCCTCTAAACCAAGCTTCAAATGTTTAGCATTCATGATTACAGTGATTCCACCCTGAGATACATATCATTCTCAAAAAATAAAGGGTCACATACACAAAATGGCTAGAAAAATGCAATGATCAGTAATTAGTTCAACATATTCCCCTGCCCAGATGAACAATGTTCAAACATGGTGGCATGTAAAATGACAACCCAGATTCAGTTACAATATCCCAATTCAAAAAAACAAGCAAGGCTGCAAAACAGCCCCAAAAGATAAAGGGCCTAGCACATGGACTCACTAATCAGCAGGGGAACAAAGCAGCAAAAATGTCCCTCTACTTGACACAATAATAAAAACATATTTAGTACTAAAAAAATAAATTCCTGCAACTTGTCGGGCGAATCAGAAAAATTAAGAGTATAATACATCGAAAACAGCAGTTTGTTGGGTAAATCAATATAAGGAGGGGATATAAATAACTGCAGAACTAAATTTTCTATCAACATTTCACTTCAATGAACCCTAAATATTAAAAGAAAAAATGCATTGGAGTTGGAGTTGAAATTTTTTAGTAGTTTGAACTTTAAACACCAAAAATCTTACTGACCTTTGTTTAGCAATTAGCAGACTAACAATAAGTCTTGGATTCACCTTTCACTGTCAGTTGCACTTACAATAATTCCCAACCCTAATTCCATATCTTTTTTTGCCTCGTTAATTAGAAACGTTGTTGCTATTGATTGACGGAACACTTTAGCCATTTGTACGCCCCCGGGTCCGGACCATTTATTAGTGAGAAATGGCTTAATGATCTATTTCATTGCCTCTGAACTATAGAAAACGGCCAAATAAGTCCCTACTTTAATTTTGGCCAATATCACCTGTTGAACTCTTAATTTTAACCAAATAGGCCTTTTTTTAGACGGCAGATTAACGGTCCGTTAAATCTGCCGATGGCAAAAAAAGATCTACGTGGCAAAATTATTATTTTCCAAAAAAACATTTTGAATTATACAATCCCCCTTTGGCCAAAAATTAATTTATTGGAAAGTTATAATTTTTCCACGTGGTCTGCTGATGTCAACGAATTTAACGGGCTGTTAGTTTGTCGTTTCATAATTAAAGGGTCTATTTGGTCAAGATTGGGAGCTAGGGATAACATTGGCCAAAATTAAAATTGATCAGGGACTTATTTGGTTGTTTTCTATAAGTTCATGGGCCAAATAGATCATTAAGCCAATAACAAATTATTAGGTAAGAATGGCAAACCATGTTATTTAATTTCCAATAATATTATACCACCTCAGAAATTCCATAAAATTTAGTAACAAATCTAGTCTTAAGTTTATTTGAAAATTTATTAGATAAATGATCACTTCTTTCATATTAGTCATAGTGCCAATTACTACAATCATGATAACTCATAATTACTCATAAAATGAATGACAATTCGTGTATTCCTGTCGTATAAACATATAACGTTAAATATAGCAAATACTGATAATCCCCACAAGTCATATCAATTGCCCATAGAACAATATATATAAACTTTTCCCAATCATACATTTCACCCAATTGAAACTTGAAATTTGTAATCCACTTGAATTAATTACAATTTTTCCATCCTAATAAGTTTCATGACATGCTAAGAAAAAGGGGAAATTGATAATACCCCCTATAAATTTGTATATATATAATTTTTACAAACAATCAATTTCTAAAAGGACTAAAATTAAGTAACAAGTCCAAATTTCTTTTTTTTTTCTTAAAGACTTGAATCCTAATTGTAACTATATGATTTATTTATATCAAGGATTCCAAATGTTGGGCATGCCCACTTCAGATAAGTAACTCTGGTCAGAAGTGCTTGCTTCTCCTAAGCTTGGCGATTCCTTCACGTCAAGGTAAGAATCCAGCTTGGTAAGATGATTCAGCACAGCTTTGATCACTTTTTTGTCACAAGGGAAAGAGTCTAAGCAAGCATTCATTGGAATTTGGCCAAGTTGGCTACTTTTGGTGGCTAATAAATTGTTGCTTCTGGCTTCCAATTCCATCATGTTCATGCATGGCAAAATATTGGAATTATTATTTGGGTTGCTTTGGGAGAAAATGGAGAAGCAGGGCACTTGCTCATTATTATTATCATACTCTTCTAAGTTTGGTTGGTTTTGATCGAAAGTTATGTAAGAATCCATCAATGCTGGAAGAAGAGGTGACGAAGAGCCTGCTGTGTCCTCATAACAGCTACTTTGTTGTTTCCCTGTAATTATTTCTCTGCTTTTGTGGAACACTCGACATAAAACCCAATCTTCCTACATGTTTCAAACCAATGATAGACTAAATAAAATCAGTTTTTTTTATCATTAAAAATTTTCAATATTTGGTAGTTGAAAACAAATATAAGGACAAGGATTTCTTTTTATAATTTATGGTAATGGGTAAGACAAAATGAAATAAAATAATGAGACGGCTAAACATTAAAAAAATTCATATACTATGTACGGAAGAGATGACAAATGGGGTTTGGATATGGCCTATGGATAAAAGAAATTAAATCATATATATGGAGATCTGACTTTGACATATTTTTATGATCCAATTAATAATTTTATATTTCAACATGCCCCAAGATTCATGCAGAAACTTAAGGACTTTTATGAAAACGACTTGAATTGAAAGTGATTGTTTCATTGTAAAAATTTGACTAATGCTTTATTGTTTAAGGGTAATTCATATATTGCAGCCGAGCATTTGACTCAATATTAGATGTATCTATCGATTTCTTATTAATCAGAAGAATGATTAATTATATTCGCGTACCTTGAGAGAAGAAAGCTTGGGAGGGGCAAGGGGTCCTTCAAGCCTGAATTCATGCATGACCCAATCAGTTTTTCTTCCTTTGGGAGCCCTACCTTGATAAAACACCAAGGTTTTCCTCATCCCAACAAGGGTGCCCTTGCTAAGGATAGCCCTATCTTTTCCAGTGGCCTTCCAATACCCAGTGGCTGTTGCCCTATTTGTTCTCAATCCAGTTGCATATTTTCGATCTCTTTGACTGTAAAAATACCAATCTTTGCTTCCCACT
Source organism: Corchorus capsularis (assembly GCA_001974805.1). Lineage (NCBI taxonomy): Eukaryota > Viridiplantae > Streptophyta > Magnoliopsida > Malvales > Malvaceae > Corchorus > Corchorus capsularis. Next base: position 54,710 of record AWWV01012595.1, read on the forward strand.
CGAGCAGTTTCTAACACAAAATAAATATATAGTTAGGTATATTCTGAGAATTAAAGATATATGCTTAGAAAAATTTTGTATACTTCAAAGTCAATACAAAAAATTTCTGCTATAAATTAATATTAAAACTATAGGTTTCATATGTTCCACATGGATATATAGAAATTAATTTTCATAAACTAATATATTTTGAATTTCTATATGCAGTTAGAGAAGTTGGTTTGAATAACTTCATATATATATTTTTTTTTGGCCAGAGAATAACTTCATTCAAATGGATAATTTTGAAGCTAAAATATATCTTATATTAATATATTATATATCATGTTTGCACTTCAATTGATTGTACCTTAAAAAAGAAAATATAAATAAAGACTTATATCGGTCATGATCCCTTTTGAGTCAAGTTGGAAAATAATAAAACTGAAAAAGAAAGTGATGAATATATAAAACTTTTTTTCTATTTATAGCTAGTTAGTGACTTAATTATTGATGCTAAAAGTTATAATATTTCCTTTTCTTTCACCTTTCAATTGGACTATCACTTGAAACGAACTTTCATGGTATGTAATTTTTGGGGCAATTAATTGATTTTTGAAGAGATAATTAATTATATGTACGTACGTGTAGAGACTCCAAAACAAAGTTAAGAAATGATAATGATGTTGAAATAATCATATAATCAAAGGCCAATTGGGGTCATAAAAACGTGGCAGTCCAAATTTGTAAGCATCGATCAAATATATGGGGTTTGTTTACTTACCAGCTGTGGCTTAAAATAGCTGACCCAATCAAAATCAAAATCAAAATCAAAATAATTTTGCAATTGAGAGGTCAATTTCTGTCTCTTAATGGAGAATTATTGAAAATAATAATGGTAATTTGCCAAAGGACAAAAGGGTTGCTTTGCTTACACGTGTGGTATGTGTGAAATGTAATTAAAGTTTGAATATATTTAATTAGAAATTAGAATAATTAAAAATTAATTGTTTTTTTAATTAAAATAAAATAATATTTGTTTGAAAAAAGAATGGAGATTTTTGAATAGTGATGAGAGACTTGAGATTGAGACAAGGGGGCTGTTGGATTTGGTAAGAACAAATTAAAGGAAGTAATCCAATTCCTTTTGGCCATCATGTAAATAGTAAATCCAATTCCTTGAAAAGCCTTATTGTATTTGGTAGAAGATGAGTTTTTTTTCTAATGACTACTATATGTATTTTGAGATTTCATTGTTATTTATCTCAATCACTTTCACATCTTTTGGTTGAGACAATGCCGAAACTGTCAGTTTCATTAAAAAGCTATAGAATATGAAATTTAATTGGTTGGATATATAACATTTTCCAAAAAATAATTTTAATATTTTCAAGATATTATTAATTTAGAGCTTCAAGACCTATCAAACCAGCTCAATATGAGTTGGATATATATTTCAACCAACACTTTGTACATATATTATCACAAAATATGTTGATTATTAGGTAAATGATGTAATAGGTATTTTATTTTGTAGTATTTGGGAAAAAATATAAGTTTTTCTAGGTAGCTATTGTTAATTATAATATAATAATATATATAATTATTATATATGTAAAAGGGTGGGGAGAAGTGGTAAAACAAAAACTAATCAAATATGGGATTGATGATCAGTAGAACTGTTTCGTCAAAGCTTTTATATATAATTCAAGTTGGTCTACATTCCTAAAAAAAATGTAAATATTTATACATAATATATAAACATACTATAGTTGTATAGTAATTGATTCTTTTGCTCAATAACTGTATAATCTATTTAAATATTCTTAAAGGTAATTAAGATGCCTAACTAGTTTAGGGAAAAAATCATGATGCATGGAATGTAGAAAATGCCAAAAAAAAAGAAACTTATAGTAATTAATATATCTTTTTTTTGGTACATATATCATCCCATAATATCTTACTTCATTACCCTAACTTATAACAAGAATTTCAGTTCTTAAAAGAGAATTAATTAAGCATTCTTAGGATTATTAAGTCCCTCAAAAAAAATCATGCTTAGAATTAAGCATTTTCCCCACCACGAAAATGGAAAAGAAGTGCACATCATCTCAAATATTTATCCATAATTTATAGCCGGTCCAGTTGCTATCATCTAAGCCCCACAGTTAGCATTAATTAGCAAAGAAAAACAAGTTGAAAATAACATGCATATCTCCCTTCTTTCTCCTTTGGACAAATTAATGAAAATAATGCAAATTAAGGCAAGCAAAGTTAGCTTCGAAATGCAGAAACATAAAACATACACTTGAAAACTCACGAACAGAATACATCCGAACATTTAACTCAATGATTAATTATTTATTAACGAATTGAATTTGAACCCGGAATAATAAAGAAAGTGAATTTATAGTAAAACTCACCAGGAATATCCCAGGGCTCACACTTGTTAAGGTCAACTTCAACAAGGAGTTGCAAGGTATCAGTTGAAGTCACCTTCCTCATCAAATAATCACAAACAAGCTCTTCATCTCTTGGATGAAACCTAAACCCCGGTGGCAGCTTCGCCTCTACCAAGCTTATGTTACTCATTTTTTTTTTGTTTTTCTAATTAAAAAGAAAAATATTAAAGCTTTAAAGAGAAGAAAAGAAAAACTGAGAGATTAAGGGAGTTTTTGAGAAGAAAAAGTCTCTTGTAGTTGAGGAAGAGGCAAAGGGAGAAGGGTGAAGGGAAGAATAAATAAAGGGAAAGAAGGGGGAACGAAGATGGTTAAAGTCAACTTGGTAAAATGGCTCTTCATGCTTAGGTGTTATTTAGTTGATTTAGACATTTGCACCAATTGTTGACAATTTTGCTGATGTGTAGGTTAATTATAAGTTACTAATAATTCGATCTATTTTCTCTCATCATTGAATTTTTTATATTTTCTTTATAAAATTCTTACTATATTCTGAAAAAAAAAATTATAAAGTTGGCCCATACCCAAAATTATTAAAAGGGAAAAAAATGTCTGCTGGCATCATGAAATCCGAAACAGTTGATTTTGTTTTACCAATCAATAAAAGCATAGAGTTTAATTAATTAGATTGTTAGATAGATGTTATTGTAGATTTAGACTATCTCTATAATTTGTTTGACTCACCGGCTGAAATCTGAATTAATGGTTTTTGTTTGGTAGTTTAAGTTCTCTATAACCTTCTATTCTTTTTTTTTTAACGAAAGTGAGATTATAATTAGTAGATATGAATTAACGAATCAAATCAGGATTACTATAATTATGATATAATTAGACAAATGAAACATAGAATTGAACCAAACCGACACTCGGTGAGATTTGAACCTATCCAAACCTAAATTCAAAAGTTTGTCCTATGACCTTCTCATTTTTTTCTTTGGCCAAGATTTAATTTGCTCTTTTTTGTATGGTAGTCATTACTTGTAACCCACTCTTACAAGGAATTAACTCTATTTTACCTTTCTAATTCCCCCTTTTCTATCAACTTTTGTGATTATACTTTCAAAGGGTGTGTTATAATTTTGATCACTTTCATTTTAATAATATATATATATATATATATAATACATGAACAATATAATAGCACGTTTTTAGAATCGTTTAGTGGGTTTTTTGCCTAAAGCTTTTAAAAAGGCTCTTCCTACACCTTAAGTTGATAAGTAGAAATAATGAATAAGGTCCAATTTTAACTTTTAAAACTTTACAAAAGCAAAAGCCACAAAACAAAATTTCTATCTTAAACGAACTTTAGGCTTTAGCTGCTTCTTCTCTTTAATTTTTCTTTCCCTTCTCTTCTTTTTATTTGAAAAAGAAGTTCAGCTCCGGTACAACAAGTATGGATATATTTGGTAAAAGCATAAAGCAAAATATCACACAACGGTGAGATTTGACAATGGGAAAAAAAGTTATATAATATCTCATTCAATAATGTATACAAAAGTCGAAAGTACTTAAAGTCAACATGGAAGGCTTCAATAGTTCAACAAAAATGGTAAGGATACCAAACCCTTTAGTATACCACTTCTAAAAGAAGCTTTGATTATGAACTTCGACACATGAGAAAGCTCCAATCCATCAATGACGACGAAGAGAACCAAAGATGAACGAAATAATCATCATTGGAAAATTAAAAATCAAATAATATATATAAATCCATCGATTTACAATTTACAATTTACAATTAATCATGCTTGAGCAGAGTCTGCCACTATGATGATAAAACTCCCCTAAAAATTGATTTCTTTATTCTAAAGACTCGAAATTTTAAGGGAAATAAGTGCCGAACCATTTGAATGATCAACTAATTATTGGTGGCCTTACAATTTTACTATCTTTGCTTAATTACTTCAATTTGATGGGCAATCCACTCCCCTTTTTAATTTGTAAGTGCTTTAAAATCATCTCTATCCAGTTTATATGATACTATGGGCAGCAATTTGCACTGTTTATCCTGCCTAAAATGGCTAAACCTTGAGGTTATTGTCGTTGCCTGTTTATATCATTCTTTTCCATTTCAACATTGAATAATCCGAACATTTGAATACTCATGGGCAACTGATATACGTAATTACAAACTTTGATTAAACCTCAAAACATATATAATCCTTAATTTATATTAAGGGAAAAAAAATGGTTCCACAAAAATTTCTTTATCTTTGGCCAATAGGGAAAGAAATAGAGGAAGTGAATATGGCAAGTAGGTGACGTTTTACAACAATCCAATCCAAGTTCATAAGATATTAGAAATATTGATAGGAACAGCTCCCACCCAAAGGCCAAAAAAGAACCCAAACTGATACAAAGATAAGTTCTAAGCAAAAAACCCTTATCCTCAAACTCAGTCAAAATTCAAGTCCTTAAAGAACTCTTCTACTAATTATTCTGATTATGATTATTAGGCAAATCCCCCATCAATCTGCTGTCAAAATGAAAGAGAAAGCACTAAACAATAAAAACCCAATATAGTATTTTGCTTAACAAATTTAGTAATTACTTCTAAATTCTAATACTAACATAAATGAACATTCCAAGTTTGACTGGAAATCTTAGAAAGAGTTGTATAGTTACGTTGTACTTTAACATTTGGACAAAAGGTTATGAATGAAAATCTCTGTCTGAAGATAGCAATTTTTTTGATTTATTCATCTTGGTGGGTGACGTCGTCATGTAAAACAACAAAAAAAACAAGGGAATATTATCGAAGAAAAACTTTCATGGTTGAGAAAGGAAGAGAAAAGAAGAGAAACAAAACAAGCAGACAAAGAAACAGACAAGTGTTTTTAAAACGACAAAAATTGTTCAAACCATGGCACGTGTCTTCAGCCCTACAAGGTCACTTCTATTTAAAGCAACGTATATAGTTGTAATGACAGTTTATGCCTGCTTGTTTCTTTCATAATCCCCAAAAAATCAGATTTAAGAGAATTATTTTATAGTATTTTATTTATTTTATATAATTATAATTAGATTAGATGAATCTTCTCTACTACCACGTAAGTTTAAAACCCAGTCAAATATCAAATATCAAAATTCTTTACATCTACATACATGAACTTAGAGGAAACTTACACTGTTGGGTTGCTATGGTTTCTGAATTCTAACAAACCAGGACAGAACTATGCTAGTCCTAACACCAACAATCCCATGCAACAATTTCAATATAAGATCAATATACAGTTTCGAGAGCAGTAAAAGTTTGATTCATAGAACAGAAATTTGGAGAAGAGTTATAGTCAATCAAGTAAAACGAAAGCTGAATCAGAAAGCAAATGAAGCCAAAACAAGTAAGGGACAATCTATATAATACATGCTATAGTAACTATTACCTTGTCTCATTCTATGATGCTGTATCCAGCTTTTTAGCGATTATGGCTACATTCCTTGGGGATAATGCTGGATCAAAAATAGGTAGCATTACTACTTCTAATTTATCAGCCTGCTCCTGGAGGAACAACAATCTATCCAGAAGAATAAGAGTTTCCAAGAGAGGCCCAAAAGCGGCACGAAGAGACCAGTAAACTCCAATAAGATTCTGCATTTAGTAACAAACAAATTAGGCAGTTTTCCACTAGCTTATAAATATATAACAATAAATGAACACTTCGACTCTTGCTTGCCTAAAATAGACTAGAGAGGTAGTAACATTTGAACTAAAACTGATTTCGTTTTACAAGAATACTTCACAAAACTATATATATAAACTAAAATTTTAGAAATATTCTCAAAGCAGCAGTGAATAAGTAGCAGGAGAGACTTACAACATAGGGCTCAACTTCCTTCCAGATCCCATGAAAAGTTTTATCCTCCAAAGGTTTAAGCCCAAGACGACATAATCCAGATTGGCAAAATTTCTCAAAAAAGGAATACATATCAACAGAAGTTGTCACTTCACGTCTGCTACCAGTATGTAAGTGCATTTTATTGAACAAGGCATCCACATCCAATCTTGTGCCTGAATTGTCACCAGCAGCAGATGGAAAAAGTTACAGTATCTTATAAGTAATTTAGATTGTCAACCAATATTGTGCATATAAATCAGTCTTGCATTAAGAAGCTCGTCACTGTTTTTCATGTAGGGACCTGCACTAGGCAATCACAATAACCTAGCGAGAAACAGAGAAAAGGGATGGGCAGGAAGTTCAAAAAAGAGCCACAGGCTAGTAGAGCTAAAACTACAATAACCTTTATGTACCTTTTCCAGATTCTCCACTCTGTTTGGTAGTGCAAGCCTCATCCATTTTGGAAGGCCTTTGAGGGATAGATGAATCTCCATCATGCAGTTCAGACTCCATTATCCTCCTTTGCTGCTTGCGGCGCAAAGCCTTCCCTTGGCGCCCGATTGAAGGACTTGTTGTTATTACTTCAGGGTAGTATCTATGCAGAATCTTCAAACGATACGGACTGTTAGTTATCGTATATCTAAGGACTGAACTGAAACTGATAAGATTAAAGAATGATGAGAATAGATACTTCATCAAACCCTTAAATTTGCAGGCATCATAAATACTAAGATGAAGGCTGCCAGTAAAATGGAGTCAGCCGGCATCTATGAATTACTAAAAGTTTCAATCCAAAGACTTGGAGAGAAGCAACATGAATGCAGAGCAACAAAAATGCGGAAGTTTGAATAAGTAATTTAAATTGTGCAAGTAAAATTATGAAACCAACAAGAAAGTCAAGTATTCCATACCATTTGGAAAGCAGCACGAAAAGCATGCAACTCAAAATTGTGGAGACCAGCATCCTTTCCTAGAGTTTTCCATCTTTCTGCACTCTAAACAAATAAATAATCACAGCTGGTTTCATCTTAATAAAGAAACCGAAATAAACCAAAAACGATTAAATTATGCTGGTTTAAGGTAGTCTTAGACACATACCTGACAAGCAAGATCACGAGAACTTTTTCCAAGTGACAAACTAACTGTTTTAAAACCACAACTCATTGGAAAACCATACTGAATGCCAGCATTTTCAGTCCCTTCTTCAGATAGTAAGTTGTAGCAACAACCAATACTAATAACCGCTTTAACTTCCTCACACTCTAAAAGAGTCCTGCTCAATTACATAACCATTCTATTAGATCAAGTATTAATTGAACAATGACATAATACTCTAATATAAAAAAGCATTATCCATCATTGCATCATTGTTGCTTGAAACAGAACTCGATAACACCGAATTACTAATTGCATCATGTTGGTATAACAACTAGAACAACAGTATAGATTTGACAAACATGACTCAAATATAATCATACATGATGCAATTAGTTTCTTTCAATTATTTTGACTCTCACACTTAGCTCCATAAGTTTCTTTCTAGTTCTAGAAAGTTACAACCTCCCTACTCCTTTCAATTATTTGCAATGGAGCCATTTATTCCCATAATCCCATTGGTCTGTTCCTTCAATACTCCTTAATCTTAATAATAATGCACCCATATCCACTTATTTGACCCTTTTGCAGTCATATCTTGGTGTCTTTGCTTTACAATAGTTGACATGTCTGACACATAGAAACATACTCGTGCTGGACATCTGTAGTCTGTACCCAAGTCCAAGCAACACAGTTATAACAAGGCATACTTCTAAATATCCCCAGGATAACAGCTTTTTTTCAATACTAACTAATGTATAAAAGAAAAAATTACAATGATTATAACCTTGAACTAAGTTGCACCTCTCCCTAGCCGATCAATAATGGAGCAAATTACACAATTCGACTTAAAGAAGGAAGGAGAGAGAAAAGAATAGCTTACAAGCATATTCTGAAACTCACTTGAGCATTGTTACTGAGAGATCTCCGCAAGCATGAAGTCCAGCCAGGACTAATGAACTCCCATTGCCTGCACAACCAAGTTGCTCATGGCCTTGCTTGATCAATTCTGGCCGTTCAGCATCACCTCTATGTGGCAACAAGGTAGTCAAGGATTTCAGCGTTTCCAGGGACATTATGCAGCATGTAATCGTTTGGGGCACATTTAGTCTCTTGTTTCCTGATCTAACAGAAAGATGTTGAAATCTGTCAACAAGTGTAAGACTGGCAAAAGAAGTGATTTAATCAACTTCAAACTAGAATTGTGACAGCATATTCCCTGCTGATGCTAAAAGATAAAGTCAAATTGGAATAGTGTTACAAAAAGGGTAGTTATGCAACAGAACAAACTGCACAGTCTGTTACAACAACCAATAAATGATTCAAGAATGCCTACAGCATTCAACTTCCAACCAACCAAACAATTTGATTCAAGGCATTAAGTCTGGGAAAATGCATCAATGATGATCAAACTTGGCAAAGTCCAGCCATACAATTGAGAAACACGCACAAGTTCATCTAGAAATTTAAAAGCTGGCATAGGCATTGGTTTGTAAAAATAAATAAAAACTCCATAAATATGATAAAAGAAGTTGGCTCCTCCACATACCCAAATTTCCGCATTTGAGCTGTGTAATGCTTCTTGATTCGCTCTGCACGTGCATCCGTGACCTTTCCATGATGAGAACAAGCATCTATTGCAACTACGGAATGCTGGTACTCAAAGGCAAGGACTTGCGCAAGATAACCCTAGAAAATCACTTTCATCAGGATTAAGAAGCAGATCTACAATTTTTAAGCGAAGTAAACATCACTATCTACATACTAATGCATACAAATTGCATACATATTATTTCAAAGAAAGAAATATTCTATTTTCAAACTCAAATGTCCTAAAACTTTTGTCCACCGCAGTGAAACTAAGCAAAAACTTATATTTAAGCAACATTTAGACTTAAAGGTGAAGTAAATAAGGAAAGAAAACAGATATAGCAATCATCGCAGCTTATACTTGCATACATATGAAGTGCTTGTGTGTATGTATGTGTATTGAAGTAGCTAATTTGGGATGTGGGAAAGGGGTTTTTGTTGCTCTGCAAAGACGACAAAATGATGTGGAAAATAGTGGGAGATACACCATTAGGCATGTGAAAGGTCAGTAATACGATGCCTTGGAAGAATGGAGAAACTTAGTTGCATACAGAGGCAACACCTCAGCAACTAGGTGCAGAGCTTCAGTTAAAGGAAAAATTTTGCATGGCCTGTCTGTAAGTTTGGAGAGGTTCTGTCTAAGGCTTCAGATTGAGAACTGCTAGCTATGATGAGGCAATTTGAAGATTGCTTAAAGGATCTGGACCACTAAACTAGTTGTCAAACAAAATCTTGTAAACAGATGATATGCCTGGCTCAATCCTCTTCAGAAGAGTGAGACTGAGGGCAAGGTCAATGGTCAATGTAAGCATTACCCATTAACTTTAAAATTGCTTAGTCAATCAGTTTTGATTTCATTTTTTGTCGGTTCAGCATCAGTTTGTGCTAAATTACAAGTTGTGGCAAGCTTCTCTAATCCACTGGACCATCAATTCAGCAGTCAGACCCGCAAATTGAGCATCATCCGCCGGGGGGGGGGGGGGGCAAGGAGAGAAGAGAGAGAGAGAGACGAATTCAGACCTGACCAGCACCAACATCTATTACTGCATCAGCACTCACAGTTCTCACAATGGAATTAACAATGGCAGAAAGAACTTCTACCTGTTCACGACATAAATAATCCAGATATTCACTGTTCTGCAGTGTATATGACATAGAGACATCATTGTTTATAGGAAAAAGAAATCAATTCGATTTCTTAGTAGCTATACCTCATGCTTCTTCTTTAGATTCATCCCTTGAGAAAGAACACTATTCAGTGTTGTTGTGTGAAAACCAGGAAACACCTACAACAAACCAGTGATAAGTATCTTCTTTAACAACAATCCTAAACACCCATTTTCAGGAGAAAATACTCCCCATTAAGAAAAAGTACCTTCTATAGACCAAAAAAATTCAAAAGAGAAGAGAGATAGAAAGAAATATGATAGATGAGTTAGAGAAATGAAAAATTTTCATAAAGACAAAGAGAGAGGACACTTCTTGATGAACCACCAGAGGTTAAACTTTCTTTGTTCAATGTCATTTTCAGGGAATAAAACGGAGGATGCCTAATCTTGCTTTGGTCAACAAAGTTGCGAGTAAGAGATCAAATTTGGGAAGAAAATAAACACGAGGGAATCTGCAAAGGCTTCGTTCAAATGCTACTTTTGCTGTTTGGTTTTTCACTTCAGATAGCAAAACATTGAAAGTACATTTATGATACCAAAAACAAACACTTATATATTTGATAACATAAGTAATAAAAAAGTAATTTTAAGAAATTTGCCAAATAAATTATATATTTGATAACATACATTTTAGTGATTTTGGTCATTCCTAATCAAAACAAGATTCTGCAATGGACTCTTTAATTTAGTGTATATTTGATATAGCAATTTCATTCCAGCAAGCAGCCAAAAAAAAAACTAAAATATGAAAAACTAAATACCAAAAATCTATAATAAAGCTTTATACTTTACAGAAACTAACCTCTTTCAGGTCAGCTTGTTCTCGAGGGAAAACAAGAGATTTTAAAGTAAGAATAAACTCCTTAAGCGAAGTAGGCCAATAATCCTAGCATCAAATACAATCCAATTATATTGATTACTCAAATTTACATCAAATAAAATCAATCAATCAAAAAAAAAGGAAAAAAAAACTTACTTGGATAACACCAGAAGGAATAAGCAGAAGATTTTCAACAGCCTCTTTACTAAGACATTCAATCCATTCTTCATCAACTGCTTCCCATAGCCTATCCTGAAACAAATAAATAAATAATAAATGTAAATATTGAAAAAAAAAAAAACATAGTAAGAAATAAATGTTGTGTTGAAAAAAAAAAAGAAATTAGTAATGAATTACTAACCTTGAAGAAATTGACAACGTGAGCATTGAGCAAGAAAGAGTAAGGTTTGATGAAATCTGCAATTGCTTTGATCCATTCCAAGGTTTCAGCTGCGGTATCGCACGAATATTTGCACTGCTTCGCCATTCCTTTCTTCTCTCACTTTCTCAGCTCTCTCATTCCGTTACAAGTTCCGCTAACTTAACGGGTTTTTCCTTGGTTTGTTTTGTTTGTATTTCTGAGGTTTTTGGCGATGGGATGCTTTCTTAATATGGCTTGAGAGGCCCAAATGCTCATTTGGGCCCAGCCCAGTTTTCCATTTTTCTTCTTTGGAGAAGATTTTAGATAAGCATAACTTTGTCTTACAAACTAAGTACTACGGCCCAACCAAAAGTTTCTCGTTTGTTCAACATATAGTAGAGTTTTATGGAGTTTTAACTGAGTTTTTAGTTCCTAATAAGGGGAAAATAAGCATAAAAAGTTAATACACAGGCACACAGCTCTAGTCCAAGCAAATCCTATGGTATCATAAATCACATATATAAATATATATAAAAAATGAAATTTCAGAAATTAAGCATTGAACTACGTGGCCTCCACCTCGATGAGGATGTGAATACAAATTCGATCCCAGGAAACACTTTTGTTCGAAGGGTTTTAATCTTTCACACTCTCAACCCGAAAATGATATGTTTTAGCCCAAATTGTCTAAGGATACCCTTAATAATTGAAGTAGGAGACACACATAATTAATCAAAGACAAGGCACATCATCAATATAATTAGAACCTGACTTATTTAAATGAGTGAGTATAACGTTCTATCGTTTTCTTTCACTCAATAGAATCTAAGGTTTGATAGTAATGTGTTAACCTCTCCCTTTTAGGGCTAAAGTAACTCTAGCCATCTACAAGAGTATAATTTAGGGTATGGGACTTATTGGTTAACCTACCGTTTAGAGTTAGGCATAACCATCCATCCTTTAGGGATGGAAAACTTTTGTGATTTTTCTTATAGTAGTTAATGTCATGTGAACTTTCTAACAATATAAAGGAAATAAATTACTAAAATGTGTTATATAAGGTCTAGAAAAAGATAAAAACAAAGTTTTTTCAAATATTTCTAGAAACAACTATAATTACACATTAATCAATTTTATATATTACAAACACTACACGTCTATTGAATCAAGTGAAAGGAATTATTATGAGAGCTTTCCCAAATTAGGTTTGTCATTGCGTAACTCCATATTATAGCTACCGGATAGGGTTCAAATTGCTGGGGGTTTCAGGGAAGAAGTCATGCCGAAGCCAACAACAATAATACTCCATCGAAACTCACCTTCTATATGATGAAGATGAAGTGCTCCCCTAAAGGAACATTACATTTTTACCATGTTTTACACATTACAATTTGGGAAGAGACCACAATGATGCCCGAAAGGGTATTGTTTTTAAGGCATGATGAGCTCCAAATCAGAACCTATAACGACAAGTGAACAAAATTGGCTTCATTTCTTGACAGACCATTGGGTATTGATGAGGATGTGCTAGGACGAAGATAAAGCGCTTTGCAGACGTAGCCTTCAATAGGCTTTAACTCTTTAGAACTTGGAGCCGAGGTGAATATATATAAACATGGTGGAAAATGCAAGACCTACATAGTGTTGCCCAAACAAAGCCTAAGTTAATCTTAGGCCTTTTTAGGACTTGGGAGCACATTGCGGTGAGAATAAGTCCTATTTTGAATTTTCCTTGCATTGCTATCCTAAGCAACAAATTAATCTATTTTGCTAGTTATCTTTTGTGGACAAACAAAATTACAAAAACACATAGGTGGTGGAGGGCGGCAGTGGCGGATCCAGGAATTTTGTTCAGGGTGGGCACACCGTATTCTATACATAGACTAAAAAAATTTCCACAGTTAACTACTTAACTTCAAAGCATACATACAAGTGGTTATATATGCACTATATATGCTATATTGTTTTTGTCTTTTTTTATTAACCCTTCGGTAATCGATAACCATATTGAGTCACGACTAATAGTCGAGCCGTGCCAGACCCATATAGTAGGAAACTCGATCAAGACCTATTTTCACCATTCACTAACTTGAACCTGATAGTTTGTTTAAGGGGCATTGAACTCTTTTCATTCAACCAAACATGCATGTGTTGGTGTGTCTCTACCATTTTCTCATATGAACAAAAAGTTTCTTTTCAAATCACAAATTCTTTTATAAATTTACAATATAATTTTCAAGTTGATCATTAAGCAACACAAGTTCTAAAAATTCATGTGGGCTTAACTTGCAAATTTTTTTTCCTAATAACTAATGAGCTATGACTTATGGGCACCATGATGAATTGATCAAATGAGGGTGGGCATTCATGATGAAATGAGGGTGGGCACATCTAAAATTACATACAAAATATTAGGAAATTGGGAGATTGAGGGTGGGCACGTGCCCACCCTCCATAACAAATACATCCGCCCTTGGAGGGAGGTAACAATGACTTTAAACTGCTTAAATTTCACTGAAAATCATGTTATTATCAAAGGAATCCTTTTTTTACCCTAATTAATATCTAGAGTTTTGTTCTGACTAATCCGGATGTGACCTGCGTCACGCACATGAGTCTACCAACGGGGACAATTGCGTACGCAAGGTATCAAACTTAAACCTACTTAAATTGGAACAAGCTGCTTACCATTTAATCCAACCCCTCGTTGATAATATATCATCAATGGAACTAATTAAGTATTTATTGTATTTAAATGTATTAATTATATCCAATAATCACATATACTTAGCTTTTAGCTACTATTATTATTGAAGTTTAAATTATGATTGAATAGATATACGAAATGTACTAGAATTATGGGATTAATTATATCCATAATCATAGTTTTTTGTTTTTAACTTTCCCCAAGTAGAGTAGTAGACATAACAAGAACTCAAAAATCAACAAAGGAAATATCACGTCACGAGAAAAGAAACAAGTCTTAACAAGAAAACATTCAAAAGAGCAAAAAACTGAAGAAGCCAACAACTTTGACGTGGAAAGAGAAAACAAATTCAGAATAATTTTTCTTGTTTATATTTTTTTTGACCTCCCACAAAAGAAAAACACATGAGCCACGTGGCCCTACCCCTCAAAAACGTAAAATTACCCCCTATAAATAAATTTTATTTATAAATAAATATATAAATACTATAAATAAATGTACCTTTCACTATTTTCTTTACAACAGTTCCCTCACTCGCAATATCTCTCTTCCTCCAAACCCTAAACAAAGCCAAAACCAAAGCCTGTTTTCCCCACAAAAACCCGTCCCTTTTGGCCTTTGCTAGCTTTAGATCTCAACTCAAATTGTAAATGTAACTCTTCCTTTTTACTACTCTTTCATAGTTTTTTCTCCTTATATTCATCTCATGGCTTCAGCTTGTGTTAACAACATCGGAGTTTCGCCGGAAAGTTTCCAGCCAAAAACAAGTTACTCTTCGTTTGGTTGGTTGAGTCCTCGGATTTCCTTCAGTCGAGAAGAGGAGTCGTCAAAGTCAAGACCCAAGTCTCCAACTGCTGATCCATCTTCTAAGGATCCTCTTCCGGCGGCGTCTGATCCGCCGGAGATCCAGGAAACTCCAGCTGGCGGTGACTTTGAGTTCAGGCTTGAAGATCCTGTCGCCATGCTTCCAGCTGATGAGCTTTTCTCTGATGGTAAGCTCGTGCCTTTACAGTTCTCAACTCTGAAACAGCATCCACCTTTGAATGTCTTGTCGGAGATCAGGTCACCGGAAACAGCTAAAGCTTGTCGGAGAATAGAAATGGAGATTTCCGGCACGGATCCTTACTTGTTTTCTCCTAAAGCTCCAAGGTGTTCGAGCAGGTGGAGGGAACTTTTGGGTCTTAAAAGGTTTTCCCAAAACGGCGCTAATAATCAAACTCCCAAATCCGAAACCCAAACCAAAATCTCCTTATTATCAAATACTAACCCGAAATCTCTCAAGCATTTTCTCCATCGAAGCTCAAAATCTTCATCTTCTTCTTCCTCATCTTCAAATGCATCCTGGGCAGACTCTTCGTTAAGTCTTCCGTTGTTAAAAGACTCAGATTGCGAATCCGTCTCTATTTCCTCATCAAGGTTATCGCTTTCTTCTTCATCTTCCGGCCATGAACACGAGGATCTTCCGAGGTTATCGCTTGATTCCGATAAGCCATGTTTGAACTTAAACAACCCAAGCCCCAACCCATTCGCTCCATGTAGAAGCATAAACCCAAACCCACCGAGAATGAGGATGGTTAAAGCCCGACCGGGTTGTTCAGGGCCGGAAACAAATCAAACGACGGCCGGCGGGAGCCGAATGGGTCGGAGTCCGATTCGGCGGAGGGATTCATCCGGCGGAGTAACAAGCAGGGGAGTTTCGGTAGATAGTCCAAGAATGAACTCGTCAGGGAAAATTGTTTTCCAAAGCCTGGAAAGAAGTTCAAGCAGTCCAAGTAGTTTCAATGGTGGTCCCAAATTTAAACAAAGAGGAATGGAACGGTCATATTCAGCAAATGTTCGAATCACTCCAGTTCTTAACGTCCCTGTTTGTTCCTTGAGAGGATCTTCAAAATCTGGGTCAGTTTTTGGATTCGGACAACTCTTTTCTTCTTCACCACAAAAGAATACTGGAAATGGAGGAAGCAGCAAAGGGCATCATCAAAGCAATAGCAGCAGCAGCAGCAGAACGAAAACAGATCGAAACCATTGAAAAAAAGGAGACGGATTTGGTAACAAAATTAGTACCACTAGTATTAAATTATTAGTAGGAAGTAACATTTTTAACTTAATCTCATCAATGTGTTATTTTTTAGATTTTTATGTCATTGGACTCCTTTTTTCCTTCAATTTTTCTCAAGTAATACGAGTTTCACAATCCCAGAATCCCCACATTTTCTTGTAGCTCTCCTCTTTAATTAACAAAAAAAAATTGTAGAAATTTGATGTATATATACCCTTTTTTCACTTCTTGGATTTTTTTTCCTGACATTTTGAGCCCAGAAAAACAAAGAAAAAGAAAAACTGAGAATCTGGAAAGTTTGTTTGTTGTTTTTGAGATTGTAAGGTTTTTTTCAATCTGATCTGAAAGGTATGGAATCTCTGTTTTTCGCTGTTCGTTCGAGAGAAAGTGAATGAAATTTGGGATTTGGAATTCACGCGCTGTTACATCGCGTCTGTCAGGATTCTTTTCAGTCTTTGGTAATAGTCATGTTGAGCTTATCTAATCTGTCTCTTTCAATAATTTTTTAATTTCAATATTTTATATTTTTTGAGATTTGTTGTTTACTATAGAGTTTGGGAAATGATGCACATTTTGCTGGATTCTATCAGAGTCCCCAGCCAGCTCTAGCTCTACTGATTTTCATTTAATCTCTTTTTTATTATTTTATTTTTTGTTCATGTTTTGTTCTTATGAGACCTTCTTGGCCACCATGGAAGTTAATTTGTTTAGATTTAAGGGTGGCAAATTGGACCACATGACATCCAACAATTTGCTAATAGGGAGCAAAACATGTGGAATATCTATATCTTTAACTAATAATAATGCTTAAATTATTCAGATGCTATTTTTGTTCCCATCTTAATGTCATATTATTTGTTCCCTTTGGTGCTTTGCCCTACTTGTTTTCTTTTTTATTAATTTATCCTTAAAAAAGCTTTGTACAATCCCAAATTATATTAGTTGAACTTGAACTTCAAACTTTCCTCCTTGTCATGATAAGATTTTTTTTTTTTTTTTTTGAAAAAAGAACATGTTTTTTTGGTACCAAAAAGGGGAATAAGAAAACAAGGATTGTGGTGGGGTTTTAATCATCAAACTTTAGAATATTGAAACTTTTTAGAATGACCTTGTTAGCTATCGTTTCTCCTATTTTTCCTTACACTGAAAACAAGAGAAGTTTGAAAAATGATGGGTAGAAAGAAATACTAATACTAATTGATTTGAAACTTGAAATACTATATGGGATAGGGATTTTTCTCTGAAGGGTTTTTTATGGAGTATATAAAAGAAAAATGTTGATTATGGCTCAAGATTTTGGATTGGATTTGAGTTATGTGAAGTAGTAAAAAATAAGCGGTAGAGAGTTTTCTCTCATTTAAAGCCACTCGACTTTGAACTAGTTAAACTTAATGTGATTAGTGGATATGGGATTCGGATCTGACGTGACTCGACTCTAAACTAGTAAGACTCTAAACTCAAGATTCAATGCGACTATTTGATACTCGACTCTAAACTGGTGAAATGTTGAATAGAATGATTCAACGTTAGGGAAATTGAATTAAATTGATCACAAGTTGAAAATAAACTTTGAGAATCCAAAAAGGGGCACTAAATCCAGACCAGAGGCTATTCAAAAGATGTGAAAAAAACAAGCAGATGGGCCGGTGACTGGTGAACTGGGGATTGCAAATCTAGACCAAAAATTATCAGCAGTTAAAGTTTTGTCCATAGGCTTATATCCGTAGGGCTATTACTATACATGAACATGATGCCACTATAAGGTTAAAAAAATGGAAATGCAAGTGAATGAAAAAAGGGGAAAAGAGTTAGCGCAGCTGCTTTTTGATTTGACATTAGGTCGGTAATACCCAAAGCATAGAATCTTTTTTATTGGGACTGGTCTCGCATCTATGGCTCACCTTTCACTATATTTCCTCCCCCTACTTCCATAGCCCTTGGATCAATCATCAAAATTCACCTTACTTATTTTAAATACAAGTAAATTTTTATTTTAAATTTTTTTTTCTTTGAACCCAATGATGTTAAGTTTGACCTGGTCTTCCCATTCTTTCTTGGGACCAACCTCTTTGTTTGTCCCATTAGTCTTGTGAGAAAAATTATCAATTTCCCGCCCTTTTTCCTTCTTTGTTTTACCCAAAGGCCAAACCAATTAAACAAATGGAAGCAATTAGTTTTCCTTGGTTGAGTGCATTCATGGTGGCCTTTAGACTTTGGTTGGCCGTTGGCCAATGGCCACTGGCCACAGCCCACCCACAGGGCACAAGTGAGAAGGCACAAAGTCATAGCAATGGCGTGTGGAATTGAATAGTTATTACACTTACTAGTAATAGTATTTAAAGGTGTAAAGGCTAAAGGCTTTAAAGTTTAATCAAGAAAGATCATAAGGGTAGATAGATGAGTAGAGGTAGTAGAGACGGGCAAGCCATTGCTATGGCCTATGGGTCTATTTTGATTTTGATGGGCTTGTCTTGTTAAAGTTAAGTCAATTGAAAATGAAGGGAAGCATGCATTTCCCAAGTCCACATTTCAACAATTAGGCAATTAGCTAGAAATTGAGAATTTTTATTTTTCAAGGACATCGTTTTTTTAATGGAAGAACGTGAAATTGAGATACTATGATTGAGCCAATTGAGGTTGGTTAAGTTAGTAAGTCTTTGGATTTCTGCCTGTGAGGTTTGAGGTTTGAGTTGTGCTAATGGTTCTCGTTGGTGATTCATCTGTAAATACCATTATAAGCCCTCCTTGAGGCCTGTGCCATGCCCTGACCCTGAATTATGACAGCCCTAAACTTTTTTTCAAAAAAAAAAGCTACATGATTGGAGGTGTATAGCTTTATATTCTTATCTTTTTCATCGCAATATTCAAATTCAAGATCTTTAGTAAAAAATCTTAAATTTTAATCAATGAAATGTCCCTTGAGGACTTTCTGGTACATTGTACTGGGCTATGCCATTGAAACATAGGAATGAGATATATGAGTAGTGGAGACTTCGAACTTTAAACCTTTAATGTGTGTTAGAATCACCATGTTAAAGTTGGGACATGACATTTTTTTAACTAAAGTTAGGGTAGTTAGGACTTGAGATTGATTCATGCTATAATTTTGAATTAAAAAGTTTGATGTATAATCATGAGGCCATCTCATTTCTGTTTAATTTCAATTGATTTGATAAGAATCTATACTATTAAATTGAAGCAGAGTAACGGATCAATTGTTTGTTTCATTCAATTGAATGTTGCACTTGCACTTCCATCCGCTGCCAAATAAAGAAAGGAAGGGCATGTAATTAAACAAATAAATAAACAAAAAACACACACTAAATAATAATGGTAGCCCCTGCCTGCCCTGCAAAGCCTGGAATTTGGGGCATCAATGAATGAAACAACGTGCTTTCTGCATAGATTCCCATTCTTCCAATCTCTCTCTCCAAGATTTGTCTCTCTACTTTTTTGTAATTCAACTTTTATGAGCTTCATTCATAGGGGCTTTTTGCTTAATTTTTTTCCCTAAAGTTTAATCATTAGATTTCTATTCAAGTTAGCTGACTTTGTGTTTTTGGTTGACAATAATAAAAGTAACCTAAAAGATTGAATTAAGTGAACCCCTTGGGCATTGGCCACTGTGGATTCATAACTAACCAGAAAAGAAAAAAGATGAGTACTACTACACAAGAGGCAGGCCACGAGAAACATTTAAAACACCCATTAAAACTCCTTGAATTCAAAAGCAAGCGTTTGCCCCATTCTAATCTAATCTTACCACAGGCATTAATTTCTGAATTAATTTTACTAGTTGGGTTGGGTAATTATACTAATTACCAAAAAATATGGGAATACTATAACAGTTGGGTATGAATTTAACTAGTAGTACCATTCAATCAATTTTGTCGATATAAATCTCCTATTATCCGCTAGTCTTTGTTCTCCCGCAATATTGCCAGTGGCAAAAAGATTGTTAGTCATGAGACATGGCTAGCAATGTTAGATAATCTGGGTTGAGAGTGGGAAAAAGATTACCACCCAAATGAGCCAACATTGCCACCAAAAATATTCCCACCTCCAAAATTCTCTTAGCAACCAAATGTATCAATATGTTTTTTCGTGTGCAATATTACCACGGGCAACGGATCCGAACCAAACACTAATTTACTCACAGTTTAGTTACGCACTTGAGGTAAATGAAAAAATCTCTTTCCATGTTTATATTATCTCTAGTTATATATAAGACTCGAGACCAAGATCTTGATTAAAGATTGGGATAATTATTTGACATACCGGTGGTGTAAATTTTGGACTCTACAAGCGGGCTGAGGAGTTGACAGATACACATTTTCTGAATTAGTTTTGTTTTTAAAATTGAAAACTATTCCTAAATGACACATATCAACCCTTAACCCCCACATATGTAGTCTGTTAAACTCCACTTACAACCTATTATATATAAATCCTTAAAGAATATTGAGTTTTTCTATTCAATTCTGCAACATGCGTTATATTTATAATGACTTACATATTTATTTATCTTTTTGGCTAAGTTATTGAAATTAATCATCCATCCATGATAAGGAAGAGAAGTTTCATAAGAGTAGTGAAAAAAGAGGAAGTTAGGTTTAGGATTAGGGGCAATAGGTGTTAAGGGTGGCGGGACATGGAGGAAATGGGCGATGTCGTTATCGAAGAACTAAGAATCACTTCACATTTGCAAAAAATAAAAACGATAAGGTTGATTGGTAGAAAGAGAGAAGGGGCATGTGAATTATTTGGGTCACATCATCGAATCTTTTCAGTCCACAACATGAGCTGGATTATTGTATCAGTATAATTAGCATATTACGATTGCTCTTTAATTTTTCTCTCTTAAAATATCTCTCCCAAAAGCCCCTACATGGTACATTGTTTGTACCCATAGCACCATTAATTCATATCTAATCTATTTTCTATAGTAAAATTTATGTATATATATAATCTTTCAATAATTTTTTTTTTAATTTTAATCAGTAGTTTTAGAAGCGTTATTGTAACATAATTAGGAAGTTCTTATTATATAGCTTGACACTATTGTTCTCTTCACATGGAAATTGTGACAAAAGAAGATATTTATTTTAACTATATCTCGACAACTTATGAATTATATATGTACCAAAAAAAGAACAGCTTGGAGACATATTGTTCTGATTCTTTCTTTTTAGACCCACTAAAAAACAAAAGGATAGAAAGAAATAAACTAAACGATAAAATTTTGACAATTATTTATATTATATTTAGCTAAATATCATAAACATTCTCACCAAAGAAAGGATATGTAGAATATCGTATATTGAACTTTATAGGTCAAGAGAGATTTTTCTTTTCAAAATAACGTTTTTGTTTTTTTATATAAGATGATAATAGCATTAATATTTGCATATATATACAAATAAAAATATAGTTTCAGGCAATGAATAAGCTACTCATATGTCCAAAAAGGTCTACACATATATACATCATTCAACGGTAGTACTGTATGATAAAAATCTCAAATTTTATGTTGAGAAGGAAATAATAGAGTTATAAAGTTGAGATATAGTTACGCCATTCAGATTCAAAAAATAGAAATTGAAATTGACAGTACTACTAATGAATGGATACCAAATTGCTCAATCTTATTGTGCATGCCCTTATTAATGATTGTAGGATCTTGCTAAATAAAATCTTAGAGGAAACTCAACCATTTGTTAGGAGAAGAAAACAGATGTGCTGATGCTCTTACTAAATAGAACAATAATCTATTTTATAGTAATAATTTTTAGGGAGGACTTGTCTTTAGTGAACCCTATTTGTTTTAAAGAATATTGCTTCTATAAGATGAAGTTGAACTTGATTTGTACTTATTACTTTAAGATTGCGTTTAGTTCATGGTATGTAGTGGGAAATTGTGGTAAGTTGGGTAAAGGGAATAACTTTCCCATGTTTGGTTGGAGGAATCTAATTTTAGGTTACTTTTTCACTTGAATGAGAATGTGGTGGGAATGTCATTCCCACCTAAAAGGGTGGGAAAGTTACCTTTCCTAGGAAAGTGTTACTCATTTTCACTTAAATTTCTCTTATATTTTAAAATTTTAATAATTTTCCCATGTTAACCAAACATGGTAATCTTATTCCCACAAAAACAGAAAATTATACTTTCCCACTAAAATAACACTCTTAGGAAAGAGGTGGAAATGACATTACCACGTGATATCAAAGATACCACGAACCAAACATAACCTAAATTAATAATGTTGCTCCCATTTTCAAAAGAAAGAAAGGGAGAGTTACGTCATTTTGTTGTATAGCTAAAGCCCTAAATAATAAAATTTCACTTGTAGTTATTCATAGAGTATTTAGTGCTACTTGAAACTAAAATTTAGGCATATTAACAAACAATAATAGTTGCCTAGGGTGCAAGCAAGTGAGTAGCGAATTAGTCAAATTGATATATAAAAGATTAGGTAATTTAGAGGGTACGTACGTATAGACTATAAATGGACATCTTAATTGATCTATATATAGAACAAGGGACCATATATGTTTGTAGACTACTAGACTAGTAGTACTAGTTAGCCTTATCAATCAAAATATGTTGGGACGTAAGCTTAAGAAACACATGCTCCTAATTAAGTAAGAATTTCAACTTCAAGTGTTAAAATCAAAAGCTTATTTATAATCTTATTAATAAAATGTAAGAGAAATATATAATCTTATAAGTAGAATTGACATCACGTGAAATGTGCATTTGAAAGGGATTGAAGCTCTAGCATAGGGAGCTGGGTGTTCCAGCCAGGCCAAAGGCGTGTGCTCGTGATTGTTTTATTTTGAAAAGATTTTCCTTTTCTTCATATATTTATAAATGATTTTCACTATTTATTTATTTATTTTTATAGATAATATTAAGATGAAAAAAAAAAAGCATGTAAAATCAAATCTTCTTGGATTGTGTTTGGTAAGACAGAAAACACAGTGGGAAAGAGAGGTCGTAGAACGTAGATATGCATTGATTGGGTCAGGCTTTATATTGACCCAACCATTCGAGCATTGACCTTAAGCGCGCAAGATGAGGCCTCACCTTGGGCCTAGATGGACACCTCGGTCCATTAATATATTTCCGGCCGAACGCCCACTAAAAATGTTTAATGGAGAAGGTAAGGAAAAGAATACTTATTATGTTTCTTGTAAATGGGTAAGAGGTCTATGCTTGAACGAAATATATATGTTAATCAAATTCAAATCTTATAATAATTGATTGGTTTAAATTCGAATATTGTAAATAGGAAAAATCATTGTTTAGAAAGCATGGGTGATGACCCTATAAACTTGAGTCTGTGAGAGTTATCATGCAATTGAGGCTGAATCACACATATAATAATATATTCATTATAAAATACTACCATAATCCACGTTTAGACCATATCTACCCATAAAATAAATAAAAAATTTATTTGGGGCTAAACTTCATGTTAAGTTCGTATATTAATTATTAACGTTCTTAATTGTACAAAAGAAAAATTTATTTGGTACGAAACTTTATTTCGAACTTCTACCTTAATAAATTAGAGAGCATTACCCATAATGAGCCGACCAAACTCAAACAAAATTAACTTAAACATATATATTTCGTTCAAGCATAGACCTCTTACCCATTTACAAGAAACATAATAAGTATTCTTTTCCTTACCTTCTCCATTAAACATTTTTAGTGGGCGTTCGGCCGGAAATATATCAAATGTTAAAACAAGATGAACCTTAAGGTTTTTTTTTAAAAAATTTATTTATCAAATAATCACTTTCATTAATCAATAATCAGAGATTACAGACGCCGGGAGGAATAGTCCCACACCACACGATTATCCAGCTCAATCTTAGCTAGAAAATGTGCTAATACATTAGTTTTCCTATTTACAAATTGAAACATACATAAATCAAATAGAATTGCCCAATCTCTAATTTCAATCATTAACTACCAATATACTAAATACACAAACAAGTAAATTATAAAGAAAACTCACACAAACAAATAAATTATAAAAAAAACTCACATTTCGTGAGAGTAAAACCCAAGACCTCATGGTTCAGATATACTGGAATTAAGAGTCCAGCATTCTAAGGTTAAATGGTAAAAAAAAAAAAAAAATCAAATCTTAAAACAAGATGAACTAAGATAATGACTATATATTAGCTCAGATCCAAGTGGCAAATGATGTGAACTAAGAATGACTATATATTTTTCTTTTGAAATATTGCTTGTGAAAGTGGGATAACTTGCAGGGATATTGCATGAGGAGGAAGTTTCGTGTTCCTTTCTATTTCGTGGTTGGGATTCTGTAAATCATTAAATTAAAATTCCAGACTTTATTAACTCAAATCTCTAAAGTATACATCTATATATATTAGTATTATCTTACAAAAACAAAGACACATATGTTATACAATTATTGTATTTTTATATTGATTTTAGATCGGAAATTATTTTTTCCATGGGTGATAAGGAACAATATTTAGTTAGATTGTACAGCTCGAGGAATTTACTAATAATAGAAAAATAGAAAAAGAGACAGAAATTACAAGAAACCCAACGTTTAGACTTTATTATATACTATATATTTAAGTTAAAAAACGATCATTTTATTTTCTTAAGTACATCCACCATCATATATTCAATCATCATGCTGCTCATAAACTCCAAAAATGTTGGCATAAGTCTCCTTCAATTCAACAACAAACCTAATAATTTCTCAAAACGATCATCAAAAACGATCGTTGCAAACAACTTTATTATACCTTTACGAAGCAGAAATAGTCAAGGAAGTCGTGATCGGACCAGCTTCATCAAAGTTTCTTCGTCTTCATCATCAGCTTATTCCCCGTTGACTTCCCAAAATGGATCGACGGCGATCATTGTTCCGTCGTCTTCAACCGCCGCGACGCAATCACAAAATGCAGTGGAGGTTGTTAGGAGTTTTTATGCAAGAATCAATGACCATGATCTCGCTTCGCTTAAGCCCTTAATTGCTGAGAATTGCGTCTATGAAGACCTTATGTTTTCTCATCCCTTTGTCGGTCGCCAGGTAAAATTTTTAATGATAATGTGATCATTTCAACAAGATTATTATTTTATAATTAATTAATCATCATTATTTGATCCTATAATGCATAAATACACGATTAGAAAATGATTGTGGTAGAGTTTTAGTAATTTTAGCAAAATACTATTAGTTTGAGATTATGAATATAGAAGTGTTTAACCTTAATAAGTTCTCTATAAATGCTAATTTCATTTCTTTCTATGCCTAATATGAAGTTTCAATTGATATGGTAAATTAGGCATTTTTAGAAGCCTACAAAAAATATATTGATTCAACGAGCATGGACTTTCATATTGTTATTGATGACATTACATCTAATGAAGAATCGACCAGTGTTGGAGTTGCTTGGCATTTTGGTATGTTGGAAAACTTGACAATTAATCTTTATTTAATTTTGAATCTCCAATTTTACAACCCCTTAATATGATTAATGATAATTGTTTTATTTATTGGGTAGAATAATTTAATTAACTAGCTAGCATTATTATTATATATTTAACAGAATGGAAAGGGAGGGAATTCTATTTTACCAGAGGCTGCAGTTTTTATCGGCTAGAAATGGTGGAAGGCACAAGGCAAATTGTGTAAGTAATGTACTTATAATGTTTACATGCATATATACATGTTGATTATCATACTATATATCATACTATAACCAACTTCTTTCCATCCCCACCAGCTTTTGTAGGTGAATAAGGAAAAAAAAAAAAAAGAATGCCCATGTCTACACTTTCCACCTCGATTGATTTCCTTGTTCCTCTCATAATGCAAGTTTGATAGTGATACTATTATTAGTTTCCATTTATGGTTCTTAAGCTTTTATTTTAATTCCACTTTGGTCCCTAAACTTTGAATTGAATCCTTACTTTTTTAAAATGCTTTCATTCTGGTCTTTTTGTCATATCATTTTATTAATAATCGATAACTTTTTATTGGATATTTACCAAAACAATTTACAACTTTCACCTCTTGTCTAATGAGAAAGGTTGAGGAAGTCATATAATTAAGGGCATACCTTCTACCTACCTTGCCTTGTAAACAAAAAAGAAAAAGAGAAAAACAATTTACAAAAGAATCAAAATGGAAATATATTTTAAAAATGAAACTAATAATAGGCAAAATAAAAGTTTCATATAATGGGACTAAGATGAAACTAATTAAAGGTTGAAGATTGAAGTGAAACCACAATAAAAGTTTGGGACCTAGATGTAATTTACCTATGATAATAGGCGAAGGTGTTTAATTTATTTGACCCCTTATTGAGAACCCTTAATTTACCTAGTTAAAATGTTAGGATTCAAATTGATAAATTTTCTGCAAGCATTTTTCTCTTATGATCTTATATGCAAAAGAGGTATATGAGGAGTCAATAGTAATGTCGTTCTTTCTTTCATTTGAAACTTTTTTTTTTTGAGGAATCTTTCATTTGAAACTAAGAGCTACTGTTAAGTTATTAGTATCAGTTTATTATAAGCTTAGGAGCAAAAAAGAACAAAAGATTGAATTATGTTGTTTTGAACACTCAACAGTTATGGACGAGACGTGGTTGAACCTTCGATCAAGCTTGGGAAGGCAACTTTGGTATGTAAAACTTGTTTTTTCTTTGATAACACCAAAAATGAAGAAAATAAATGGTAAATTACAAATTTAATCACTTAATTTTAGGCGAGTTTCATTTTGGTCATTTAATGAAAATTAACGATTCGGCCATTTGTTGTAAATTTAAATATTTTAATTAGTAAACCTTTAATTTGCTTACGTGGCATGTCATCAAGCATGTCATGTGGCATAGTCACATCATCATAAAAGTGATTGGTGGTAAAAATATTCAATTTTACAAATATTAGTGACCAAAATGTTTTTTTTTATAGGGCTTAAATGCCCCTTTGCTCTCTTACCTTTTTAAAACTGGACATTTTGCCCCCTTTTTCTTTTTTTTTCTGGGATACTTTGCTCCCTTACATTTCAAATTCGGGACATTTACCCTTGCAATTAATAGAAGTTAATGACACTGTTGATTGACTGATGTGATATTTTCGTGCCAGCTGCATGTGGGGCCCACAACATAGTAAGATTTAGAAAATAGAAAAAATAATGTATTTTTATTTTTTTAAGCATCTTGTGGGCCCACATGTGGCTGGCATGGGAATGACACGTTAGACGGAACCATTTGGCTTCCGTTAATTTTGGAACAAAGTGTTTCGATTTTGAAAAGTAAGGGGAAAGAGTGTTTAGAAAAAAAAAGAAAAAGAAAGAAGGCAAAATGTCAATTTTTGAAAAGATAAGGGGCAAAAGGGCATTTAAGCCTTTTTTATAGTTAGATGAGCAAAATAGAAAGTTGTTAAAAGTTAAGTGACCATTTATGTAATTTATCCAAAAATAAACTGGTTACAATTATTATATATATCAGCACCTAAAAGTCATTATAGATTTTTCCGACGTTTTCTTTTTTAAGTTTTGTGATTTATGTCATGTGTTGCAAAAGACATTTCTTTCAAGTGAAACCAAGCTGTAGAATTTTTTTTTTTAAATTGTACATTTAAAATTTTGGATTAATTCGGATTTAATCGATTCCTTGAAATATACATGTACAGGTACTTATCAAGGGAATGACATGGCTGCTTCAAAAATATCCCCAATTGGAAGACCGTCTATGCCTATGATTATAAATGGACTATAAATATGTGGAGTACGTACGAAATGTGCATTGAATTATAATTAGCATAATCTCAGATTATCCATACTGGTTAATTACACATTAGACCTTCAAGCTTCTCTATATATTATTATTATATATAGTATATATAGTATTAGTACTGCTAAATTGAGATGAAGACGAAGATATTACTATATGAAGGATCACCCCTCTCCTAAAATATAAAAATTGGTGGCCTTAAAAAAATTTCTTAATTTTTAAATTAAAATGCATCCATCATCTCTGTTACTAATTTAATATATAAAGTTTTTCATTCACAATAAAAAGTAAGCATACAAAATGGAAAATAATAACTATCAATGGATGAACAGCTGCCCATCCATGCCACTCGCCAACTCTCCAATCAAAATGATAACAAGAGATTTGCGACTGCATGGGCATGGCCAATATTATTTATTATTCAAGACTGGTTGATTACTTTTATAAGCCAATTTTATTGTAAAATTTATTTAATTTATTTATGATTAAAAAGTGAGTTTCCACAGTTGCACTGCTACGTGTATAACTAACAACCACTTTCTAAATTTGAAAAAGAAAATGAAATCAAAATAGAAAGTTGTCAACAACCATGCTGCTCAAGTCCACAGTATCGGCCTTCCCTTCCTCAACCTCAAATCTCCATAACCTCACCAAAGCTTCACCTCCCTCAACAAACCTAATTACTGCCCATAATTATAATTATAATCCTTGGAAAAGAAGCAGGAAATTAGGAGCATGGAGGAGGAGGAGGAATACCACCCCACGCACCCTTTTGAAAGTTTCTTCCTCATCAGAAAATCAGACGGCTGTCATCGTTGCAGCACCATCAGAGAATGAAGCGGCGGAGATCGTTAGGAGTTTCTACGGAGGAATCAACCGCCGTGATTTGGCTTCGGTGGAGCCATTAATTGCGGAGAAATGCGTGTACGAGGACCTTATCTTTCCTCGTCCATTCGTTGGTCGCCAGGTAGGTAGCTTTGGCTTTAGCTTAGTTTTAACTTGTTTCCTTTCCTTCCCAATCACATGCAAGTCACGTGACTTTCTTTAATAATGGATTCAGGCAATTTTAGACTTCTTCAGAAGTTTCATGGATTCCATAAGCAAAGACCTCCAATTTGCGATTGATGATATCTCTGCTGAGGATTCATCTGCTGTTGGAGTTACTTGGCATTTAGGTCAGTTATAGTATGCTACAGCGGTACAGCCACGCCATTCTTTTAACAATTTATCCTTTTCCCAGAAACCCAACAAATGTTTTTATTGAACAGAATGGAGAGGAAAGGCTTTTCCTTTCAGCAAAGGCTGCAGCTTTTATAGGCTTGAGATGGTGGATGGTCAAAGGCAGATAATGTAAGTCATTTGTGATTACTATTTAAACATTATGTTATTCAAACTGTTTTTACCTAAGTAGAAGAAAAATGATTTCATTTTCCTTTTGTCAAGTTTCAACTGAAAGGAAATACATTTTTCTTGCTAACAGTTATGGACGAGACGTTGTTGAACCTGCAATCAAACCTGGGGAGGCAGCTTTGGTATTTTCATTTCTCTAAAATACTTAACCCTTTCGGTACTATCCACAAGGGCAAATTAAATGACAAAAAAGTAACAAAGCATCTCACTCATAGTTATATTACCACTTGAGTAATTGTTCAATCACAATCATGAATGTTAAGGTGAATCTAATCTAAATTTCCAAGTGATGGAAACAGTATCTCATGAAGTAGGGTCTTATAAGTACAGATATCTTGTGACCTAAAAGCCTCTTCCATTATAGATGAAATGCATAATATGAAATAGGATTAATATGTGTCTAGGTCAAAGTACTTACTGCAAAATATGGCTCACAAGTATCAAGCTCGGTAGTTTTGTACTTTTGTTGTCAAAGTAATGGGATTGATTTGAGTTCTCTTATGATGTGCAGGGTGCCATCAGGGCAGTAACATGGCTGCTGCAACAGTTTCCTCAGTTGGCAGATCAGTTATGAAGGAAGCACCTGGAGTATGGACATTCAGTAAATAGGTTCAATTGTCTTAGCAGGAAACGAAAAATTCCTATATGTTGAATTCAATATATTGTAACAAAGAAGAAAAAATAGTTGTAAGGAAAACTACCACATAATTCATACCACCTTAATTAAGTCTCAAAAGGTCCTAGCATTTGTATATAAAAAATTTGCCCTCTCAAAACCTCCAAAAGGTTTATGTTTAATTGGCTTCGTTTTATTTAGTTCGATTCTCGTAATGTTCAAGTCTTAAGTCATTATCTTTCTTTATCAGTCAGGATTGCTCTATCCCAAATTAATGCATAAGAGCTAATTTCACAAATCTCTTAAAATAATGCAGAAAGCATTCAGCGGAAAAAGGGTCAGGAATCACAGGAATCATACATGGTTCATCCAGTTAGAAAAGCAATAGAACTGCATAAGTAGTTTAGGGGAAAAACCTAAAGAAGAAAACATGAAAAACAAAAGACCTTGCAGAAGGGAGATACCTGCTATAGCAAAATGTGGAAATCGCTAGATGCAGTTTGTTCAAGGCTTCATCAAGCTGTAATAAAGAACCTTTCAGCCACAGTGCTTCCAGGTCCCTTTCTATGCAATGCTGAAAAGAGATTACTTTCTTTTGGATATCCCACTGTAGCGTTAGAAATTTACCAAAACGAATTTAATCTCCAACAAATTCGATTATCTACCCTAGATGTCCATGGTTGCAAGCAGGATGCTTTACCCTCAAATGCTTCATTGCACAGTGCAACCAGTACTACTGAATTTCACTATAGAAGAATAGCACAGCAGAAATACCTTGCAATTTGGGAAAGTCAAATAATCTGATACCCTCAAGATCTCATTAAGCTCAGCATGCTTAATTGCCAACAACATAAGAATTTAGGCAGGCATGTGCACTCTCAATCTATAAAAAGGATTGGAAGGTAGAATTCTACCTAAAAGGAATAAGTAAGAACATAACAGCCAATCATGAGCTGTGAATTATGACAAGGACTACACATGAATTGTTATGCAACTTTAAAAAACTAGTGTTGAGCTCCCTACTGTTTTTGCACTCAGGGAATGAGTCCTGTCTGGTCTGAAGAAACCTTTGATATCAAACTGGCAATAGCTACATAAACATTATTCAGTGACTCCCTGCCAGATCCTAACACAA
Source organism: Corchorus capsularis (assembly GCA_001974805.1). Taxonomy (NCBI): domain Eukaryota; kingdom Viridiplantae; phylum Streptophyta; class Magnoliopsida; order Malvales; family Malvaceae; genus Corchorus; species Corchorus capsularis. Next base: position 85,745 of record AWWV01012595.1, read on the forward strand.
ATACCGAGATTATGAATTGAATGGGAAATCTAATAATTCTAACATATAAAATGCACTTTGTTACCAGCAGTATGAAACAGAGGAAAATTAAAAGCCCAACACCTAAGCTTGCAGTATGAATTTTGTTTTCAACAACTGAGAAAAATGAATGTCTATATTCAATTGTGTTTCAAAAGATACACCACATCGCATACAATTGTCTTTCAACCCTGTTAATCTATAACTATTAAAGAATATAACTATTAAGGAATAGCTTACCGAATCGATGGGTTGCCAAAAATAAGAATAATCGTATATCCTCACCAAAATTGAGTGATCAAATTAGGAACAGTTGGAAATTTTCTAAAACAGTTCCATCATGCTCCTAGTTCAAAAATTTTGAGGCAGTCATAATGTTATGTTTACTCTATCCAACATGAAATTCCCTATCCAAAAAATGTTTCACTTAGTCTTCCAGACAATGTTTTGACTGCTCCTATCAAGGTTCCCACAATACTCTAATAATGAACCACTAGGAGCACCTATTTTCATTCAAGATTGTCTAGCACTTCATCATTCAAACCTAACTTGTCCCAAGCAACCCAACCAAAATCCTTCATTAGTTCAGTCAATCCATCCAATAATTGGTAAACCTCTTGTGCATAGGGATGTGCTGTGTCCCCCACAACAAATGGAGAAAATCCAGATCCCACATCAACCCAAGCACAGCCAGGAGACTTCCTTACACCCAAATATCTCATGAAAGTCCTGACTTTTGCTAGCTCGTCCCAACGTCCTGCAGCAGCATACATGTTAGCAATCAACACATAGTAACCTGAATTTTCAGGTCTAAGTTCCAACAGTTTCTCAGCTGCCCATTCCCCTATATCTGTATTTCCATGGATCCTACATGCTCCCAAGAGAGTGGCCCACATTTCAGCGCTTGGCTTAAATGGCATGCGTACGATGGTTTCCTTTGCTTTATTTAACAAACCTGCTCTCCCGTAGAGGTCAACCATGCAAGAGAAATGCTCCAAACGAGGAGTTATACCATACAAACTTTGCATCTTTTCAAACCACATTTGACCTTCAATTACTAGACCACAATGACTACAAGCTGATAGAACAGCCACCATCGTTACATGGTCTGGTTTGATCTGAAGGTTAATCATCTCTTGAAATAGTTTTAGAGCAGCTCGTCCATCTCCCTGAATTCCATATCCAGCAATCAAAGAAGTATAGGTGACTTCATCCCTTCTTCTCATCAAATCAAACACACGTTTAGCTGCCAGAACTTCTCCTGACCTTGCATACATGTCTACAAGAGCATTCCATAGCAATAAGAAGTCCTCGAAAACTTTGCGCCTGGTAATGTAGCAATGGAATTCTTTGCCATGTTGCAGATTCGCCACTCTAGCACAAAGAGGCAAGATGCTGGCAATTGTAACAAAATTTGGTTCAACCCCAGAAAGCAACATCTCTCTAAAGACAAAAGACGCTTCTTCAGATTGATCATTGTGGGAGTAACCGGAAATCATTGAGTTCCAAGTAATTATACTCTTCGCTTCTACTGACTGAAACAAAATATATGCATGCCTTAGGTCCTTTCCCCTAGAATACATTGTAATCAGAGCATTTTTAACATTCTCAAACCCATCATAAAAACTTCGAATTGCGGAACCATGAATCTCTTTCCCCAATTTTAAGGCCCCAATATGTGAAGAGGCCCCCAACCCTATGATCATTGCCACTGGATCCAAGCGAAGCCCACTACATCTCATCTGAGAAAGCAACTGCAGAGACCCCTTGAAATTCCCTGTCTGCAAGCAACCTCCAGCTATAGTGTTCCAGGTTATGAAATTTAACTCAATACCCTCAGCCCGCATGCGACCAAAGAGGCTAAATGCTTCTCCCCACATGCTCTTTGAGGCATAACAACCGATCATTGCATTCCAAGAGACATCATCCCTCTCTGGCATCTTGTTAAACAAGTCACGAGCAACATCAACTTCTCCAAATTTCCCATACATGGAAATTAAAGCATTATGCACATATAAATTCCAGTCATGACAACTACTGTTAATTGAGTTATGTACCATCCTCCCAAAATCTACATCCAAATTCTCACCGCAGGCTTTTAAAACAGATGGGTAGGTGAAGTTATCTGGTCTAATACCCTTATTTACCATTCTTTTGTAGGCAGAGAGAGCCTCCCCCAAAAGCTTATTCTTTACAAAAGAAGATATAAGCATATTCCATGGTAAGGGGTCCAAAACATCAGAATTCTCAGTAATAAGTTGAGCCTCATCCAGAAGGTCAAATGCTGAATAAAAAGTGACAAGTTTGGGAACCAAAATACGGTGTTGCTCCAAACCCAACAAGATGATTTGGGCATGAAGCTGTTTACCTGAGGTAAGTGATTTAAGGTTGGCACAGGATAAAAGAAGAGAAGAAATGGGATGTAAGATAATGTCATTGGAGGCAGTGGGAGTGACATGTAGCCGTATTAGAGAAAACAATTTGAATGCTTTTGATAGATATCCTTGGGTTATATGTTCCTTAAGAGATATAAGAAGGTATTCTATCATAGAATCATCCTCAGTTCTGAATGCTTTGAACTCGTGCTTTTGAGATTTGTGTATAGAGGTTTGCTTGGATTTATTATCTATTACAGGCTTGACACTGTGTTTCCACTTTCTAGGAATGAATTTCTGGATTTGGGATATAGATAGGCCTTGTAGCACTAAACGAGATGAGGCAGATGGCATGCACTATATAAGTATGTATTGTCTTTGCTACAAAGTAAAAGAAGAGCAGGCTACATGACTTTACCAGCATTTGCACCAAACAACTTGGAAAACAGGAAAAATGTGAAAACTTTTGCATTCAACAAAGTCCAGTCACGAAGCACAATCCGATAAGATCATCGACACAATCTAGAGTTTCACCTGGCGTACCCACATGGCGGATACTGAAATTTTAATGACCTCAAATCCTTAGCGGCCTGAACGACGATCACCGCCTTGTTTGGCTTCCTGCACCGTATCTGCTGCTCTCTGTCGACGCGGGTTTTCTTGGTTGTCACCGCCTTGCGGTTGCGGATGATTCTTGGGTAGCTAGGTTTCAGAAAGGGGGAAAATTGCAATTTAATTTATGTTTATCAGCCCATAACGAAACCGCAGTTTTATGGGTCTTATCTTATCTTGTGATCCGCTTAATTGGGCCTCAGATTTCGAATTTAGTTGGGCCTTAAATTTTAGGGAACATTTGGAAAGGGGGTGGTATATTAGAAATTTTTTATATTTATTATTAATTAAATTATAAGAAAAAGCAAAAAGGTAATTCAAAAAAATCACACCTCGTGAAATTTGTGAAAATGTATCTTAATTATTTACCCTATAAAATATAAAATATATATTAAAATTAAATTAAACGAAATATAAATATATTTTTATATTTCTCAAAATTACACATTACACATAATTAATTATAATAAATACTATAATACATAATTTATGAAATTATTATTTTATATATTATCACAAGTTTGTATTATTATTTATTTTTATGTATAAGGTTCCGATAAATTAGTATCATATATAATTTATTAAAATAAAAATGATAAAATAATAAGTTTAAAATCAATACAATAAAATTAAATAGAATTGAAAATAATAAACTAAAACTTAATCTCATTAAAAATAAATTACAGTTTTTTTAAAAAAATATAAAGTATGTATTTGATGATAAAAATGAAATAAAAGTAAATAATGCTACCCATGTAAATAATAAAAAAATAAAAAATTGTTATAAGAAAAAAATGAATGCAATTAACTACTTAAATAAGAATAAAATGAAATAGAAAAAAAAATGCTACAAGTAAAAAAAATGCAAAAAAAAAAAAGAAAGAAAGAAAATGGCAGGAAAAAAAAATAAAAACAAAAGATTCATTAATGAAAAAAAAAGGAGCTACCCGCATAAGCGCTCCATGATCGAGTGTGTCGAACACCTGAAGCTTTGTGTATGTCAGCGGCTCGATATGTTAAAGACATGGAGGCAGCAACAGCTCGAAAAGATAGGGCTATTGTTCATGCTGATCAACTGTCTTGGACGCCACCTGTTTCGGGTTTGGTTAAGATTAACATGGATGCGGCTTTTTGTACCAAGTAAGAAGGAAGTTGGCCTAGGTGCTGTAATTCAGGATGAAAATGGCACGGTTTTGCTATGTGCAACAAAAAGGATTAATTATGTCCCAGATTCACTTTTTGCACAGATGTATGCCATTCGTTTTAGGGTGCTGCTAGCTCGTTTTTATGGCTATATTAGCTGCTATGTGGAAAGTGACTGCCTGATTGCTAGTAAGGAAATTAATAAGGCTTCTCCTTGCTTATGGGAGGGGGGCATTCTTGTTGATCAAATTAAGGAGCTGGTGAATTCTTTTACTGTTATTGCTTTTCATCATGTTAGTAGGAATTGTAATAAGTTTGCTCATAATTTGGCCCATCTTGATTGTGAAGTTGGGTCTAATTATATATGGTGTGGAGTTCCTCCATACATATGTAATCCTGATGTTTCAAATCAATGAAATCTATTAGATTGTTTCTCAAAAAAATGAAAAAAAAAAAAAAGGAAAAACTACAAATTGGAGCTTTTGTGGAAAGCTAATTCGAGCTTCCCTGATAAGTTAAAAGTTAAAAAAAACTGGGTAACCGAACACCCAATTTTAGGCTTTTAGAGTAAAGAAATAGTTTTAAAAGCTGGGCCAAGTAGATATTTAGAAAAATTAAAATGGTAGATGCAACATCATTTTTCACAAATTTTACAAATTATTTCATTTTCAGTAGTTATTTTTTCTCATGGTACAAATTAATGAAATACTTATAGTGTATTGCCCCTTCTTCAAAATTTTCAATTCTCATACACGTGACATGATTTGGGCCATTTATATAGTGCGACTTCATTCATCACATACATTATTTATAAATAGTGATAAACTTATATAGGTAGCTTACTATATTTCCACTCTCTTCACTTTGTTTAAACAAAAGCATTCGTTCTGTAACTCCCCTTCGTTTTCATTTCCCTTCCCAAAATAGGTTTTCCAGCCGACCCATCTCCAAAAGTCGTCTAAGATCCGAAACCTCTTTAAACTCGTTCAAATTGATTTGGAAAGAGAAGAAAATAAAACCGGTTAACCACGGCGGTTGCTGCAACCAAGTTTAGGGAAGAAGCGATGACATACGGGTTGTTTACTGCTGCTAAAGAATCTAAAACGACGTTGTGGTATGAAACTGCTTAGGCAACAATCACGAACTGTGTCGTTTCTTTTTGTGGGCCAATGACTACTTTCCTTTTGGGCCAACGTGAGCGAATGAGTCTAAAACCCTCAAGATCTACATTCAAAGAACAAAAACATGAAGTTCAAAAATAGGTTAGGATGAACAATATCCTGGAATTAGGGAAAGCCTACCCCAAAGATTGGGGGATAAGAAATCAGTTAACAAAAAAATATATAGATTTTTGTTCAATAAAGTCTTTTTAGGCCAACTAGTTTACGGT